>JBBYHH010010950.1:0-16965 GCA_038382905.1 Daphne laureola
TCTACCAATTCACAAAAACTCCCACTCTTATTTGTTTTCATCTCCAAAAATAGATCTCTCTCCGTCGATGTAAATTGGCCTTTTCTTTTCCAATTCCCAGATCTATTGTAAAACTCTTGCAAGACAGAAGTAAACCACCCGATTTCTTTCCCTACTCAATCGATTGAACCATTGAAATGACCCCCAATTTCTGTGATTCTGATATTATCTTCAAATAGTCCCCATTCAACAAGAAAGATAAAATCTTTTTGCTTAATAGAAAATATGATTTCAGTATCAAACCTCATGAGAGCCCCCAAAAGAGAGAGAAACGAGCTTCTCACTCTTCCCCCAAAATCCCTTTTACTTCTTTTCATTTCCGGTAAATATCTGCGGATTAACCGCGGGTGACGGATATTGCGGATATTTAGATATGAGTGTTAGGTACTAACTGCGTTGACGGATACCCACTAACTGCGGATAGTAAAATATGCATCGTTGACGGTTATAATTATGGGGTATCTGCGATTAATCCTAACTGTTATGATCCCTATGCGCGACTGGAGGTAGTAACTATTGCAGATTGTGGTGGTTGGTGATTTACATCCGATGGTGAGCTGCGAGCTATAATGACTACCCCCGCCAGGATCTTCAGTGTAATGTTGAGTTGTTCACCTTCACTTCCAACAATGAAGATGTCGTTGGAATTTGGAGATCGCACGGTCACTAGAGTCATCTAGTTGTCATTCATGGTTTGAGAAGAGAGGTGCGGCTAGTATGTGATAAAAAATAAAAACTAGACTTTCAATATATATATATATATATATATATATATAAGTATTCTACATGCTTATCTACTATATACATATTTATTTATTTGTTTTGTCTACCATATACATATTTAATAGTAGTATTTTGTCCACTTATGCCTCCCATGATGGTTGTCTGATCATCTTCATGTGAGGAATGTTGAACCATGCTTGGCTTTAATGCCTAAGTCTGGTTCTTCACATGTAGCATACAGTCCGTCACATTTATACGAGGCTTCGTTTGTCTCGTTTTTGTTGTATGTTGGTCCGTCGATCACATAGTGATGTGGTATAATGGCATAGAAGTCGGTTGTTACATTCTTTGAGAAATTTTCTTTGGAAGAACTCATTTTGAATATCTTTGTCTCTCCAGAAATTCTCTTGATAAAAAGTAAGGGAGATTATTTGTTTCTCCTTTACTATATTCTATATCGAAATCAAAATTACTTAATAAAGCTTACCAACGTGCGAATATTTGTTTAGAGACTAAATTTTTTACATCCTTTTCTAAAATGTCTTTTGCAGACTTACAATCAATTCGAATTAATGCATTTTGAATCATATTTTCTAATGGTTGGTGTGGTACTAAATTGTCTAAATCTCATTTATTAGATTTTAAAATTTCATTCCATTTTAATTTTTTAGGAACATGAATGAAAGAATTTTGAGAGTTGGCTTTAAAAATCATTGTTTCATCTTTTATTGAAGCAAGTTTTGCTTTAGGCTCTATAGTGGTTGTCATTACTTTATAATATATACAGTAAATTACACATATGGACTTAGTGTTTGAGGCAAAATCCATATTGAGTTTTTATTGTTAATTGTAAAGAATCAAAAATATTTGAGGGAGATAAAGAGACTGTAAAATTTGGATAGCAATTGAAGAACAATGGGCCATTAGTCAAGTTTGATTCAACCATAGCTAATAACGAATTTTTGAATTTTAGATGTCTAGCATCTCTTAAAATCATTAATAACACAGGTATATCTAATCCAATTCTAAATAAAGGTTTTATAGCAACTTGGACCATTCCAATATGTAAAAATTTAAATTTTTCAGCTTTATGATGTCTAATAGATTGTTGGCTGAAATTTTTTAAAGTTTCAAAATTTTGATTAAGAGGAATTGTTTGTTCCGTTTGTTTAATTGAATAATTAGTGTAAAATTCAAAGGTTCCTATCTTATAAATAGTTTTTGGATTTACTTTAGGAATCGACCAATTTTGCAATCTTTATTCTATATTAGCTATATTAACTTCGGCTGAATTGTAGTCTTCGTAGAATTAGAATTGTGTTGAATTTAGTTTACGGATAACTTCTTTACTAGAAAATATATTAATTATTTTATTCATTTTTACACCGATAATTTTATCTTAACAAGTTTTATTTCTGTTAAATTTAGATTTTTCATTTTCTACAGACCGGAATACCTAATCTTCCGAGAACACTGTCTTACTTCACTTCCGCTTACCGACGATTTTAAGTTTACCGGTTTACCAACGTCTATTGAAGACTTTATTATTAAATTTTAAAAAATATACATGTTCAGATTAAAAATCTATGATGATGTAAAATAGGCACTGCTAGTTAAAATTTAATAGATTTAAAATCTTTTTATTTTTTAAATAATTCTAGTTCAGCCTATTTAATTTTTTCTGTCAATTCAATTATTATAGATCTACGATATGAATATTCTTTATGAGATAATTGTTGATGATTTTCCCAACCCATTCCGTTGTATTTTATATTTATTAAAATATGTCGATCAATAATATTTTGATAAGACCATATATATATATATATATATGCCACGTTTTATATTTAAGTCGCAAACGTCAAAGGTACGTGTACATACAGATCTTGTTTCATACTCTTATTACAAGCTACTTTAATATATACACGTAAAGTATAACATGTAGAGAACACGAGAGCAATTGCAAGCTAGCATGATCAGATTGTGGCATTCCGGTTGGCCCGAGCTGCGGCCGCCATCGACTCTGCCACACCGCCAGCCGTGGGTCTCATCTCCGGCTTGTTCCTCACCTCCGCCCCTATCACCCTCTGCGCATCCTCATGATTCACTGCCTTGTCCCCTCCCAACCTCGCCCTAGCATCCTGTTCCCACCAAAATATAAACATACATACCAAGTATATATAACACATGAAAATAAATTAATACCATGTATATATATGAATGATAAATTTTCTATCTACCGCTATTTTTTTTTTTAAATAACAATTTTTTTAAGTTATTTTCATCATCATCACTTTTTGGAAAAAAAATAATAATGAAATAATTTTGATACTTTTGAAAAGCTATATACGGGCAGATTTTAACGTTTAGTTGTAACTCTTTAATCTTAAAGATTAAAAAATTATCCAAAACGCTACAGCTACTTGAAACAGTTATTGTCTTTTATCAATAATATTTTTTTCGGAAATGCTAGCGTACAAGAATCACTTGATCACTCTCCTATTATATTAAATTATTATCATGTTCATTTTTGTGGACCAAAAGAATATTTAAAACTAAACTTAACATGCCTCACAAAATAAAGACAATGATAAAAATTTAATAGAATAGAAAAGTATCCAAATAAAATAACTATTCAAAATAACTGTTCAAGAAAGTGTTTGCTAACATTTCACTTCTCTGAATTTTATAAATTTATTGTATGCATTGAGAGAGAGAGAGAATTGTGTGGGTAAATGGGCCAGTTAGAGTCTTACATGTAAAAGGTCATGGACAGTGATCTTATTGTCATCAGGCCCAGAACGGGCGTTGAGAGCAGCAGCCGATTGGGCCATGGCCGCCACCCCACCGGGCTCAATCACGTTCCTCTCGGTGGCTCTCATCTCCGCAGCATATATAGCGGCGGCATCACTCTCGTCCACCGGTTTACGGCCGATATCACCCTTCACCACCGCCTCTAACGCCTCTCCTATTGTCACCCCGCTTCTCTCCGCCGCCTGAGACGGCGTCGTCATCGGAACCTCCGGCTCCACGTACTGCCCCAGAAACTTATCCCCGATAGCCTCCGTGACCACCACTTGACCGCCCTCTTTCCTTTTGGTGACGGCGACGACACCGGGAAGACTGGTGACGGCGTGGTGGGTTACGAACCCTGCTTTCTCGTTCTTGGAGGCGGCGGACTGCATCTTGGCGGCGACACTGCGTTTGATCGTCTTTCCCAGGGCTTGGTTCTCGACGGACTCCGCGGTGGCTGCGTCACGAGGAGTGATGGGTTTGTCGGCAAGCTCGCCGGTGACGTTGAAAACGTCGCCGTATTTGATAGGACGGTCACTCTGGGTTTGGCTCATCCTCGATATACAAAGCTGTGTATCGAATTAAGGCTCTTTTGATATATAATCTCTTTATTTCAATCAATGTATATTATGCATGCATGCATGGCGAGGGATATAATATAGTAAATGGATAGTGATCGGTGCATGCAGGGGTGATGATGTGTCAAATAAGTGTCAATCAGATCAGAGGTCGCGCCGTTTTCTAATGTTGTTCTTCGTGGACACGACTATACCTTTTCTCAGTTTCCTGTCCAGTGGCCCAAGATTTAAAAAAAAGGAATCTTTATATCTTCCAATAGTATTAATTTCTCCAATTTGATTTTTTTATTATCATCTTAGTTAAGTGAAAAAATTTTATCTTTTGATTTTTATTTTATCATTTATTTATGTTGTACGATGTTGTTAAATAGATAGATAAACTGAAAAATAAATATTAAAATTAATTATAAGATCGAATAATTAAAAAAAAAATTCAAACAATTAAAAAATTCAAAAAGAAAAACATATTTAGAAAATAAATAATCTAATATTAAGTATTTCAATACTTTTTAAAAGTCACTTAATATTATAAAACTTTTAAAACAAAAAGAATATAAAATATAAAAATAATATCATAAAATATAAATGATTTATTAAAAAAATTTATAAATTATATACCACACATACATAATATTAAAAATAAAAGGGTTCATGACCCCTTTCAATGTGCGTAAGTCCGCCTATGTTCTGGTCTCTTTCCTCTACTATAAATTTTTAATTGTTCTGTTAAATTTATAAAAAGAAACAGAGAGATACAAAAAATACGGAACGACGGATTTGGACTTAGTAGACACTTGTTCATTAATTAGCTGGTTAATTAATGCGGTAGTGATCATGAGCCGAAACCCGGAGCTTTCCATACTTTCCCAGTTTCATTCTTTGCCAGAGAACACAATTTGTATTGGGAATGCTTTCTTTAAAGCCAAATTGTATTTATATATTTAAAACACCGTAGTAGTAACATATTATACTTCGTATGTAGATTTTACTTATAATAATAACTTCTTTTTTTAAACTGTAACTTTTCATTAGAGATTGAGAATTTTTCGTCCAAAATGGAGGGAGATAGATTAACAGAGAAGAGGAAAGAAAAGAAACTAGGAACAAAGGTCGATTGCGATGAGGGTTTATTTTAAACATCCGGCTGCAATGACCCTTGATCTCTAAAAAATGAAAAAATTACATGATGATTTTCTACTACAGGACCGCCCCCGAAATGGAAACAGTAATCAGAAGGCAGCTAGCAGATTTAGTAACTAGTCCATCCAACTGCACTTAAAGTTACTCCACCTGTTCGAAATCCACTGAAAAGAGACGCATTAGATTGCATCTACCGTAAATCCTGGGGAGATCCGCTTGTCTTCAATGATTGCTTTATTCCTTTGATGCCAAATGACCCATGCGGAGACCAGTCTGATTGCAAACCAAACTTGAGCTTGAAATCTGTTGAGGTGACTCGGATGATACATTTGTAGTGCTTCTTCTGTTTCCCTTCCTCGAAAAATTCCCATTTGGCACCAACTGTAGATGAGTTGCCACGTTGAGGATGCAAATGAGCATCTCACTAGTGTATGGCAAGCTATCTCCAGGTTGGTTGTGCACCTTGGGCAGCCCGTGGAAGGGAGTTGCACGCCTCGCCGAATGAGCTGGTCTTGTGTTGGCAACCTGTTCATCGACACTTCATCCAAAAATGTTGATTTTTTTTTGGAATCCATGAGATCTCGGGAAACTCTGACATGGAATGAGGTATCTCCAGTCTTTTTGCATCAATCTCCTTGGACAGCAAAGCTACCTTGAACTCTCCTCCTGGGTGGGAGTTGAATTCCCATGAATCATCTTGACCTGTAGATAACTTTGTAGAGAGAAGGCAAGCTAGAAACTGAGTTAGTTCTCCTTCTTCTCTACCTCTCGGGCTTCTTCTCCATCTAGGACTCCATCTCCAAATTCTATCTTCCCAGAAACCCATTTCCACTACTTTACATGACACGTCCACCTCTAACCTTGCTAGCCTTGGGAAAGTCTCCTCTAAAGCAGAAGATCCCACCCAAACATCTTTCCAAAATCTAATGTGTTTCCCATCCCCTACCTTTCTCTGAAAAGATTTAGAGAAATTGACCCCCGCTTCCTCCAACTCCCTACCAGCCCTGATTATATCATTCCACACCCCATTGCTAATGCTACCTTCTCTAATTTCCAGACCTCCTAAAAGAGCCCTATTTTTTCACCCATAATCCACTATTTTCTCTTCTAAACCTCCACCACCACTTACCTAAAAGAGCCCTATTTTTTGCCCAAAGACTTCCCACCCCTAGCCCTCCATCTTCTTTTGAACATAGAACACCATTCCAAGTAACCCAAGAAATACCTTTCCCTTCCCCCTTCCCGCCCCAAAAAAAATTTTGTCTGATACTCTCAAGTGTTTTGATAACTCTCACTGGGGCACGAAACACAGAGAAGAAGTAAAGAGGCAACGATCCCAGAACCGATTTCAACAAGGTATGATGACCTCCAATAGAGATGTTTTTCTGCTTCCACGAAGATAGTCTTGTCTTTAGTTTCTCTACCACTGGTGACCACTCAACTATTCTTGACATAACTGATCCAACTGGCAGACCCAGATAGAGGAATGGTGATTTACCTGCAGCACAACCCATAGATGCAGCCAAGGTAGATAATTCATTTGGTGATGTGCCAATTCCATAAATTTTACATTTCTCCATATTGAGCTTCAGACCTGACACCCTTCCAAAACATTTCAGAATTCTAAGGAGGTTTGCTGCATTTCTGTTACCCCATTCCTCAAAAAAAAGTGCATCATTTGTATATTGAAGGTGGGATATTTGAGAACCATCATTTCCCAATTGAATACCTGTGAATAGGTTTTGCTCTCTTGCCTCTTCCATCATAATGTGAAGAGATTCGGCTGCAATAAGAAAAAGAAAGGGGGATAAAGGGTCTCCTTGACGAAGCCCTTTTTGCATCTTAAATTCTTTGGTGGGAGAGCCATTTACCAAGATAGAGACCGAGATTGAGTTGAAACATTCTCTAATCCACTTTATCCACTTATCTCTGAACCCCATCTATTTCATAGAAGAGAAGAGGAACTCCCAGTTTATACTGTCGAAAGCTTTCTCAAAATCAACCTTGAAAGCAAAGGATTTGATTTTTGATGACTTTGCAAAGTTGAACAGCTCATTTGCCACCACCACTCCATCTAAAATCTGTATGTCCTTTATGAAGCCAGAGTCTGGACATCACTCACCACTTTGCCAATAACTTTCTTCAATCATTGAGCTAGAACTTTTGCAATCACTTTATACTGATATCCCACTAGACTCACTGGGCTGAATTCATTTAAACCCACTGGAGCTTTAACTTTTGGAATCAGGGTCACAAACGAAGAGTTGCAGCCCGTACCAATTTTGCTTGAGTTTTTGAACTGCTGGACAGCCTTTATAAAATCGTCCCCCATTAGATCCCAGTGATTCTTTATGAACTTGAAAGAAATTCCATCTGGCCCAAGAGCTTTCTCTCCTCCACAATCCCACACTGCTTCTTTGATCTCTTCAATTGTCATTGGAGCTTCAAGGAGCAGATTATCCAAGTTGTCTAGTTGTTTGAATTTAGTGCTCTGGAACACAGGTCTTTGTGTGTCCTCCTATGTATACTGATTCTTGAAGAAATTATAAGCAAAATCTTTTATTGAGACAGGATCTTCAGACCATGTACCTTTAATGAAAAGGCCCCTAATTGCGTCTTGCCTTTCCCTCTTTTTTATTGCCACATGGAATAAACGTGAGTTCTCATCTCCCTCAATGGCCCATTTTATCCTTGCTCTCTGACTTTGTATAGCAGCCCAGATTTTTTCTGATTTGATAAGACTATCCTGGCAGCTGATCCTCTCTTTTTTCTCCTCCTCTGACAATGGTCTCATGTCTAACAGATTATCCCACTCTTCTTTCTTAGCCCTGAGTTGTTTTACTTTGTCTTCTGTGCCTTCACAATTGTTGTCTCTCGAGACTTTGATTGCTGCTTTGAGACTCTTGATCTTTTCCTTTAATTTAAAGTCAGGTTTGTCTTGCACATAATTGTTCATCCATCCCATGGTTGCTGCTTCCTTGAAACCTGGTTGAGATATCCAAACATTTAGGAACTTGAACGGTTTAGGGCCGAAATCAATTGTCTTGTTGGAGAGTAAAAGGGTCGTATGATCTGATATATGTCTCCCCTTTATCACTGTGAAGAGATCTGACCATAATCCAATAAAATCTTCTGAGCACAGAACCCTGTCCAGTTTACTGAGTTTTGAGCCCTCTCTGTTAATCCAAGTATACTTTATGTCCACACAATTAATTTCCTTCAAACCTGAATTTGCAATGAAATCATTGAATGCTCTGGCCTCTCTGCTGTTAAAGTCCCACCCCCTCCTCTCTTCCCTTATCCTTACTGAGTTAAAGTCCCCTATGCAACACACTGGTCCTGAGAAATCTTCTATTATGTTGGATATAGACTACCACAAGAGCCGCTTGGCAGATGCGGATTGTGGGGCATAGACATTTATGAACATTACCTCCTCATTTTTTTCTGATACTCTGCCCTTTATAGCCACCAAACCTGGTTCTGATATGGAGTTAGAAATATTGAAAGCAAGAGGATTCCACAACCATAAAATCCCCCCAGCTGCACTCGATGCATTGAGAGCGCTGTAATTGAACACATCTGAGTCCCAGATCGACCGAAGTTTTTGCAAATCTAAATTCTCAAGTTTTGTCTCTTGAATAGCCAGCAAATCCAACTTTTCTGATGCTACTAATTTCCTTAACCAACTGCATTTCCACCCTTGCCCAAGTCCTCTAGCATTAATAGAAAGAATCCAAAGAAGGATATATGGCATGTTTGGTTCATGGGATGAGTTTTATCTCTTTCCTTTGACTCATCCATCATTTGAGTGAGAGAGGTGGACAATTTTGTCCCACAAATACGGGACAAATGTATCCCTCAATAATTGAAGGATGAAAAACTGGTGTACGGGATGAGCTTCATGTTTTTTTTTCTGAGAGCACCTCACCTTCATGAATCCAGAGAAGGATGAGTGTGAAATTGTCACCGTCGCCGCTCCATTTTATAGGCATTTGTTTATTCTCCGTCCAATGACCTTATGTTGGTTGAATCGTTGTCGAGCCAATATTGTCATTTGGCATCCAATCGTGTTGATTGGGATCACTGATGAGCAGAGTCAGGTCGCAGTTTGCTTGTGGTCCGATCAGAGATGAGGAACATCAAGTTCCACTAGATTCAGGCTATCGGCTAGTAACATCAGGACTTCTAACGTCCATCGAAGTAATATATCACTTTTTTTCAACATTCCATCTTATCCCATCCAACAAAGCTTTATCTTATCTCATTTTAATTATCAGGTCCTACACTTTTCTATCCTCATAACCAAATTTGCCTATAAGATGAAGATTTTGAATTATAGTCACAATCATCTGCCCAAATTATTAAAAGAAAAAACGTAGATTGCTTATTACTTGCTTCAAGTAATAATTCTGATTTGTAGAAAAACAAACTTACCCATATTCACATTTAATTGCTTATCTTCCAAAATAGTGATAATATGCAGTTACCCCCTCAATTTTTAAAAACATCCAATTACCCCCCCCCCCCTCAGTTTAAAGAAACATACAAGTACCCCCTTCCAACTTTAACGTCAAATTTTATGTTAGATTAATGAATAAAGTCCATTTTTAATCCCTTAACTATTACACGTGTCCTATTTTAGTCCATTTTTAAAAATTCGTCTTATTGTGATCCTAAAGTTGTGTTTTTTATCCTGTTTTAGTCCTTCTGTCAATTATTCTGTTAATTTAATTAAATGATAAAAATACTCTTTCTTTATTTAGCACTCACTCCCTAAATTTATAGAATTCTATCAATTTTACCCTTATACTTTTCCTAAGACCAATGTTTATCACATTCTATCAATTTTAGTCTCTTCCATGTTCGAGCAGCTCAGGAGCTCCGGTGATTTCGACGATTTTGAGGATACGGAGGTGAGAGTGAATGAGATCTTGTTAACATCCAGATCTGTCCCACCACCGCTGAAGCTGTCCCGCCACCGTCGTTGATCCTGCTTCCAAATCAAATTCGCAAGTTTCTTCTTCTCTGGCCAAATCACATCAAAATCTAGAGATAATAGAGCCAAATCTCTCTGATGTTGCCGCCGAAAAGGCTCCACCACCAGACACGAACAGCAAGGTCCTCTGCCAGTGCTGCCACAGTTTGGCCTGAATCTGAATTCTGGAAACAGAGCCAAGCAGTCGAACTAGATCTGGATGTCTGTTTGTAGTTGCAAGGGGTTTTTGTAGAGACGCAACAAGGGTGGGGATCATCAGCACGTTTGGCTGCCTGTGTTGAAGACTGTTAACTCAAGCTCCAACGTTCACCTGCAAACAAGGAGAAAGACTTGGTCATTTTCTATTTTCTGAATAACTACTTAAGATTTAGTCTTCCTAATTTTAAGTATTGTTAACGTTGGGTTGTTAAGATATTATTCTTTGTACTGTGCTTATAAAACAGGCTTTAATTCATTAATTGAAGTACGCAAGTTCACTCACCTGTTGTTCTACACTCAAGTCATTTTTGTTCTTAATCCAACATTTGGTATCAGAGCTTGGTGAGTTAGAACAACAAGTGAACATTCTAAACATCATGTCAACCAGCAACAACTTAATTAACATCACACAACCCCAAATTCCAGTCTTCAATGGAGAATCATATGAGTTCTGGAGCATCAAGATGAAGACACTGTTTAAATCACAAGGACTCTGGGAGTATGTGGAAAAAGGCTATGAAAGGGCAGACGCTGATGATGTTAAGAAGGACTCCAAGGCGTTGGCCTTTATTCATGGAGCAGTACATGACAGCATCTTCTCCAGAATTGCAGCAGCAACTACTTCCAAACAAGCATGGACAACTCTCAAAACTGAATTTCAAGGATCTGCGAAGGTAATTACTGTCAAACTCCAATCCTTGAGAAGAGACTTTGAAACTCTGAATATGAAAAGCAAGGAAAGTGTGCAGGAGTACATGGCCAGAGTCACTAACATTGTAAGTCAGATAAGATACTATGGAGATAAAATTAGTGATGAATCAGTGGTGTCTAAGGTTTTAAGAAGTTTAACACCTAAATTTGATCATGTTGTTGCTGCAATAGAAGAGTCTAAGGATTTAACTCAGTTTACAGTTGATGAACTAATGGGTTCTCTTCAAGGACATGAGAACAGGATAAACAGATCTGTAGGGAAAGAAGAAGAGCAGGCTTTTCAAGTTAAGGGGGAGACTGAGTTCTTCACTTCACCAAGGGGAAGAGGAAGAAACTTCTACCGTGGCAGAGGTAGAGGAAGAACAAACAGTGTTATTTGTAACTATTGCAAGAAAATTGGTCATAGAGAGGCTGATTGCTGGACCAAGCAAGCTCATGCTAAATATACAGAAGAAGATCAAGATCATGAAGACTACCTTTTCATGACTTTTGAGGAGAACATAGGAGGAGCAGAAAATGTGTGGTTCATGGATAGTGCTTGCTCAAATCACATGACAGGAAATAAAGAATTGTTTCAAACCTTAGATGAGAATGTGAAGGCCACAGTGAAACTTGGAAACAACAATGCAATAGATGTTGAAGGAAAAGGTACAATATCTATCCAAGTTGGACAAGGTAAAACCAAATTACTCAGAGATGTCCTTTATTCACCCACTCTTGCACATAATCTTCTAAGTATAGGACAGCTGGTTGACATTGGATACATTGTAACCTTTGGTGAAAGATATTGCACGGTTAGAAGTGGTGAAAGAGAGTTTTTGAAAATTGCTATGACAGAAAATAAAATGTTTCCACTATTTTTCTCTTGTGACAATTACCAGGCCTTGATGATAGTACAAGATCAGTCAACACTTTGGCATGAGAGGTATGGCCATCTCAATGAAAAAGGGTTACAGCTTTTGTACAATAAAAGAATGGCTCAAGGTCTTCCAAAATTGGAAGCAAAGTCAGTTGTGTGTGAAGGATGTTCCTATGGAAAACAAGTAAGGAAATCATTTCCTATAGGTAAAGCTAAAAGAGCTGAAGCAATTCTGGAACTTGTGCATACTGATTTATGCGAACCTATGAAAACTGACTCTCTTTCAGGAAGCAAGTATTTTATGTTGCTTACAGATGACTACTCAAGGATGAGTTGAGTGTATTTTCTCACCAAGAAATCAGAAGCCTTTGAGAATTTCAAAAAATTTAAAGCTATGGCGGAAAAGCAAAACGGAATCAAGGTGAAGGCTCTCAGATCAGATAGAGGAGGAGAGTTTCTCTCATAGGAGTTCACTGCATTCTGTGAAGAGGAAAGAATTATAAGGGAATTGACAGCCCCTTATACCCCAGAACAAAACGGGGTTTATGAAAGGAAGAACCGTACCGTAGTAGAGATGGCAAGGTGTATGATGAAGGCTAAAAAATTACCTGATTACTTCTGGGCAGAAGCAGTGGCCACTGCAGTCTATCTCCTCAACATTTCTCCAACAAAGGTTGTGTGGAATCAGACACCATATGAGGCTTGGACATGATCTAAACCAGGAGTAAGTCATCTAAAAATATTTGGAAGCATTTGTTATGTTTTAAGAACTGAGCTTAGGCATAAACTTTAAGAGAAGAGCAGTAAGTGTATATTCATTGGGTATTTCCCTCAATCTAAGGCTTATTGTGCATATAACCCAATGAGTGGAAAAGTTATTGTGAGCAGGAACATAACATTTGATGAAAAAAAATGTTGGAACTGGGACAAATCCACCTCGTCTCAAGTTGTTGTTGATATCAATGATGCAACAGACATTCAGGAATCAACACCTGATGTCTTACAAGCATCATCTCCCAGCTCATCTACATCAGCATCTACCAAATCTATCTCCAGCAGTGATGAATCAGAAGAACCTCCCAGAAGGTTTAGATCACTAGATGACATTTACTCCTCAATGTATGCACTCTTCACTGGAGAACCAATAAATGTCTTTGAGGCCTTGAGCAATAATGATTGGAGCAAAGCCATGAATGAAGAGCTTGCTGCAATTGAAAGAAACAACACTTGGAACCTGACAACACTACCAGAAGGTAAACAAGCAATTGGTTTAAAGTGGATTTTTAAGATTAAGTATGGTGCAGATGGGAGTGTTCAACGCTACAAAGCCAGACTTGTAGCTAAAGGCTATTCTCAGCAACAAGGAGTAGACTATGAGGAGACTTTCTCTCCTGTGGCTCGGTTTGAAACCGTGAGGATGATTCTCTCCATAGTTGCACATCACCATTGGATTGCATACCAATTTGATGTTAAATCAGCATTTTTAAATGGAGAACTCAAAGAGGAAGTATATGTACAACAACCAGAAGGATATGAAAAGAAGGGTGAAGAGGATAAGGTGTACAAGCTAAACAAAGCTCTCTATGGACTGAAGCAGGCACCAAGGGCTTGGTACAACAAAATTGATGATTTCTTCACAGTAAATGGCTTTGAAAGGAGTAAGAATGAACCAACACTCTATGTGAAGAAGGAAAATGGAGAACTCATAATTGTAAGTCTGTACGTTGATGATATCATTTATACATCCTCTTCAACAACACTTATACATGAGTTTAAGAATGCTATGATGAGTGTATTTGAGATGTCTGATCTGGGGAAACTTCATTACTTCCTCGGGTTAGAAGTTCATCAAAAATCTGGAGGTATTTTCTTGTCACAGCAGAAGTATGCTACAGATATTTTGAAGCAACATGGAATGTTAAATTGCAAAGCAGCAAATACTCCTATGAACATGAATGAAAAATTCAGAATGGAAGGGGAATCAGAGGAGACAGATGCAAGAATTTTCAGAAGGTTAGTGGGAAGGCTGATCTACTTGACTCATACTAGGCCAGACATCTCATATGTTGTTTGTATAATCTCCAGATTTATGCACAATCCAACAAAACATCATTTTGGAGCTGCAAAACGGATTCTCAGATATGTTGGTGGTACAAGGAGTTTCGGAATATGGTATGGACAAGCCACTCAATTTAAGTTATTTGGAAATATAGACAGTAACTGGGCTGGTTCAATTGATGATAGGAGGAGCACAACTGGGTACTGCTTCTCATTAGGATCTGGAGTTGTGTCATGGGGGTCAAAAAAACAGCAAGTGGTTGCATTATCTTCGACAGAGGCTGAGTATGTTGCAGCCAATGCAGCAGCTTGTCAAGCCATATGGTTAAGGAAGGTGTTGAATGATCTGAATCATGAAGAGGAGGAAGCAACTGTGATATATTGTGACAATTTGTCTACTGTTAATCTGACAAAGAATCCAATATTTCATGGTAGAACCAAGCATGTGGAGATTAAGCATCACTATATTAGAGAGTTGGTTGCTAAAGGTGAAATCTCACTAATTCATTGTTATACAGAAGAGCAAACAGCTGATGTCTTGACAAAGGCCATGTCTGTAGCTTCTCATGAAAAGCACAGACTCAATCTTGGTGTTGGAGCATTGAATTAAGAGGGAGTGTTGAAGACTATTAACTCAAGCTCCAACGTTCACCTGCAAACAAGGAGAAATACTTGGTCATTTTTTGTTTTCTGACTAACTACTTAAGATTTAGTCTTCCTAATTTTAAGGATTGTTAACGTTGGGTTGTTAAGATATTATTCTCTGTATTGTGCCTATAAAACAGGCTTTAATTCATTAATTGAAGTACGCAAGTTCACTCACCTGTTATTCTACACTCAAGTCATTTTTGTTCTTAATCCAACAGCCTAGGTGTAGACCAAGAGAAAATGGGCGAAGACTCATCACAGTTTCTCCCACCAGATCTATCCCAAATACCGCCGCCCCAGGCACCGCGTTCACCACCCCACTGGAGCGTTCCCCAGTATCCCCCAAAGTTCACATCGTCACAGAAGAACTAGGAATCTTCGACCCCACCAGAATCACTGCCAGCAAAAGACTTGTGCTTAGCGCGATGCTTCTTGTGGCGGAGAGAGTGCGTGTAGCAGTCTTGTACACAGAAGGAGGAGCGGCTGTGTCGACTAGATGAAATCGGTTGTCACTTGGAGGAGCACAATATTTTTTACCGATAATTCAGAGTTCACAGAGATGTCATTGTTCAGAGTGACGATCCAGAAGAAACTTGGCAAACTATAGGCTTTGGGTCGTCGGGATCGACAACGAATCAATAATCAAAGACAGATTCATCTTTGAGATGAATATCGAACAACAGAATCAATTCAATTTTGAAGAGTCAGAGTAGAGAAGATGGTGATATGAATAGAAAAAAAATAATGGGGACTTATGTGTAAATTTGTTAAAAGTTTAATGACTATAATTTTATTAAATGTGTAATTAGACTGCCATTATAGGGGTATTTATGTAAAATTAACAAAAAAAAATGGAATACTTAACAATTTAACTAATGGCAGGACCAAAATAGGACAAAAAAACACAACTATAGGATTAGAATAGGATAAATTCTTAAAAGGGGACCAAAATAGGACACGTGTTAAAGTTAAGGGACTAAAAATGAACTTTACTCTTAAATTAATGGAATAATTGCTCGAGAGTATCACAATGACAAGTTTTGAATCATCTTTTACACTAGAAAGTTCAACATCCCTTCCCACCACAAAGGGTCTTTGAAGTCACAACAATCAATCTGCCTATTTCCCCCTCTCAACCGTGGAAATTTCAGACCATTTCCCAAACCTACAATGACAAATGATTCATTTTAGAATCTATTCACATAAAGATGAACTGAAACAAAGAGGCGTTGTACTTGGATCTACCCAAGGAGGAGGAGAAGAAGCAGTGAGAGGCAAGCAACGAGCAGTAGTAGCAAGGCTCTGTCATGTTGCTCCATGTTCTTCTCACTCAGTCTCCTCCGATGAATCACTTAGCGCGGCCACGAAAAGCAGATCATCGAAGCAGATCTCAAAGAGGAGCGATGTTGAAGGAATCAATCATGATTGCTCCTGCGCCAGAAAGGCCAGCAAGTGGTCCCAGCTTGTAGGGGTGAGGGCCGTAGTTGTTGCACCGTTAAGAGCAGTGGTCATCAATTCTGTTAGAGTCAATGTCGTCCCAGCTTGCTAGACGTCGACTTGCTTAGGATGGCTTCCATGTTTCCCCAATGCCTTGTCCAGTGCGGTGTGGAAATCCTCAAAAGGAACCAATTCCATCATGCAACATGGTGAATATTAAAAGAGTTGTGGCGAGAGTTAGGGTTAAGGGTGAAGAGGGGAAATGTTGGGGTAAATTGTAAAATGGAAAATTTTAGGGCAAAATTGTTAGGGTTAATAATATATAAGGTCAATATGAACAATAATCCAAAAAATTAACAAAAGAATTGACAATGTTAACGTTGGAGGGGGTAATTGCAGGTTTGCTTAAACCTGATGGGGTAATTGTAGGTTTTTGAAAATTGAGGGGGGTAATTGCAGAATATGAAACCATTTTAGTTATGCGGATTAAGCACTTGCATTAATACATTTATATGAAAAACAATTTATAATTTATATTAGAGCTGAGTAAATAAAATTATTTTTAATCATAAATATATCAAACTATAATAATAATGAAAATAAATTATTCACACATCTACAAAAATTAATCGATTATGCGTGGTGGTGTTGATGGCTTGATTAAAAATTGCTAGATCCCACTATGTTTCATGTAGTAGAGTCGGTATCTTTTATACAATAACTAGAGTTATTCTACGCGCGAGAATTGAATTTTTATTTTATGAAATTGAATTATTTATTTTTTA
>JBBYHH010011061.1:0-26272 GCA_038382905.1 Daphne laureola
TATTCTTAACGTATTTAATTTATTCTTATCTGAATGTTACGTTCTTTGTGTGAAGTTTTATGATTAAATTTTAATTTATCAAAAAGATGTGATATTTGTGAAAGAAAAAAGGTTGAGTTCTATATTCTCTATGCAACGTATTTTATTTATGGTTAATAAAATTGGTGTGATATTTATGAAAAAAAAATTGATAAACAATGTATTTTTTGTGTAATTGTTAAAACATTGATGTGATATTTATGAGAAAAAAAATGATAAATTCTATATTTATATAATTATTTATTACGATTATAACATATTTTTATTCACCAAAATACTTCATGTCACATACAATATATTATGTAATAAATACTAACGATACAAGATTATATTAAGCTATTTCTCTAATATTTTTTCTCTCACACACCCATAAACCCATTTTTTATATCTTTATTGCAAACAATAATATAGTAATGCAAATAATTCTCGCGTAAAACGAATGGGTGAAAACTAGTAGTCCTCGAAGTCACGTAGCCATCCCATATGAGCTGGGAATTATTTCTTAAAAAATGGAAGGAGAAAGAGAGACGCAAAGCAGAAAGTGAAAAGGATAGAAGCAACGCATTTCGGGTGGCTTGCTGTTGTTGAAGAAGCGAGGTTCGTTATTAAAAAAGTGAGTGCTTTTGGAATGATCTCCAATTATTCCCTCATTATCTTTCTGTTTTAGCATCATTAACTCGTGGCTTCCATCATACAGATCTCTTACTTTCTGATTCTCTCTGCCTTTTCCTCTTCAATGACTCTCCTTTCTCTTCTGTAAAGTTCCTTGTGTTTTCTGTTCATCAATCACCTTGACACCCCTCGTTAATGTCGGTGCTCCAACTTCCTCCGTATCCCTCTCTGTTGACCTTCCATCACACGCCCAAGTCAGCAACAAGTTGTGTTCTTTTGGAAGTTACTGGGGACAAGGGAAGGTGAATTCTTGTTGCTTTCCTGTTCTTTTCACGGTTGTACTTGTTTGTTCACTTGTGAGTCGAGTGAAAGCTGTGATTGCTGTAAGGAAAATGGAGTTGTGATTTCTGGGCTTTTCTTGTTTGAACGTATGACAATGTAAAGGTCTTATCTTTTTGGATCAAAATTCTTGATTTGAAGCCGACCTGCTTGCTTTTGTTAATTGATTGTTTAAAATGAGAAGTGCCTGAGAATTCTCTGGCTTAACAAATTGCTAGATTACTGTTTCTTTGAGAAGGTATTGGGATATATTATAATAGAACATGTGTATATTAAGTTCTTGTTAAGACATCTTTTGATGTGACTTGGTGTTCTTTTGTTGCCCCTAATCTTTATTTAGTTACAGACTCAAAACTTTCTGAGTTTCTTAATTTGTTAATTGGGATTTGTTGGAAGTTTCCCGCCTCTATGAATTCTTGTCTCTATGAAGATAAATGCCCAAATTACTTCATGTGGATCATGTGTCAAATCATGTGTGAATCATGTCTAGGAGTATCTTTGCTTTCATCAACTTCTCCAGTAGATATGAGGATGGAATCTGTTGATAGGCCATAATGATATGAACAAACTTGCAGCCATCAGTCTTAGAGTTGTAAAGCTCTGACTTGAAAACTCCCATTGTATGGAAATTTGGATCCATTGAAACTACCAAGTTGCCAGAACCCGTTGCAGTACCAACTTCTGCATATGTTTATCTTTCAGTTGATTTCAGTTTGGTTATAGCTGCATTGTGGAGGTGCTATAACCAATCAGAAGAATATTTTTTATGAGTGTTTTACTTGTTTCTCTTCTTTTCATTTCCCCTCTTACAATCTTTCATTTTGAATATACTTTTGTGTTTACCCTTTTGCTTATTACGGTGCAGAGTTCTAAAATTCTAATTCATAACTGTTCTGAAAATCTCGTGTGCTTTTGGATCAGCAGGATACTAGGCAGTTATAAGATCAAATGACTTGGTAGATTTGTTAGCTGCATGGGAGGCTGGTCTCAGCTGTTTGAGTTCAAGAAGGGAAGAATGGCAAGAAAAATATTTGCTCAAAACAAACATGACTCCGGTAAATACTTTGATTTTACTTTTCTGCTGAAATCTGTTGGCTCTTAAGGTTGTTTCAAACCTTAATATAATGTGAATTTTCCCACAAGAAGATTAACTACTGCCTATTTCTCTTATCATATTATGAACACAAGCAAGTGTTTAGGGTAAATGCTGACATAGAAGGATGGACTTAATCGACTATCTATTTCCAACTTTCTAGTCTATTTTCATTATTGAATTTGGAATTCATTTTCCATGTGAAATTTTCCCATTCTAGAAAAATCTTATTAGCTTCTTATTCTTCAAAATTTATTTTATTGCTTTTGTGAAGATCTCGAAGCTCGTCGAAACAGCCTCGAGTTTCAATCAGATGCTTCTCAAGACTCGTACCTTGTCAGGCATGTTCCGGTAAGTTTTTGTTCTATACTTCTGCTATACTGAAAACAATGCAGTTCAGTTTGCATTTTTTATGAAAACTGGGTGAGGTCTTTCCAAGTTGAAACTTAACCATAAAATCAGTAACCTATATCAACACTTCTCATTTACATTTCTTCTAAAATTAATCAACAAATATCTTACCTGTCTCAGTGCATTTATCAGCTGGAAGACGGAAGAAATGGCTATATGATAGAGGCTTCCATGAAGAAACTGATAAGTGATGAAGTATTAAAGCAGTCTAGTCGTAGACAAAACGCACCTGGGATCGTTGCCAGGTTGATGGGGATGGATGAACTACCCGTAGATACCAAAACTATCCCGCTGCAAGTTGAGCAGAAGACTGATATGCTTCAATTTAATCCCACCAGAAGAGAAAAAGCAGCAAAAGTTTCATCAGCTCACTTCCCCTGCAATTCAAATCATATGCATAGCTACTATATGGATCTTGAGTCAGTTTATGCTAAAGGGGAAGAAGACATTGATAGATGGACTCTTGTTGACAAATCTGGAAAGCCAAAGCGTCGGGAACACCCTCAGGAGCAGGAGCTTCAGAAGTTCAAGAAAGAATTTGAAGCATGGCAAGCTGCAAGATTCAGGGAGTGTTCCAAGGTTGTTGAAGAACTTGAAGGCATTTCTGGATGGTCACTTTCTTTGGAGAAGTCATGTATAGAAAAACCGTCTAATGATGATTTTGGGGGAACAAGAACCTTGAATTCTAAAGGAAGTCCTCATGAAGGAAGGATTTCACGTCACAACACACTTAACACAGGCTTCTTCAGGCATGAGCATGAAGAATTCAGTTCTTCGAGAAGTCCGAGGAAAAGTAAAGATTCTGGGCGATGTTTACCTGTAGATTATGGTCAGACTCTGGAAGCTGCCCCGACAAAGATAGTGGTCTTGAAGCCCGGTCCTGATAGAATTTGTGACCATGAAGAGTCTTGGTCGAGGTCCTCGGGAACATTAGAAGACACAGGTAGTATGGAAGATTTTCTCGAGGAGGTGAAGGAACGGCTAAAATTGGAACTGCAAGGTAAAACTATCGAAAGAAGTATGAATTATATTAGAGGAAGTGGCATTGAGACACCTTTCAGTGAGAAGGCATCAGACCCTAAACAAATTGCTAAGAACATAGCGAAACAAGTTAGAGACAAAGCTAGTAGGGATTATGGAATGAGATTGCTTAGATCAGAATCAACAAGATCATACAGAAGTGAAATGCATTTCAGTGAGCTTGATTCCCAAGAGTTCATCAGCAGAGACAAAAGGAGACTCTTGTCTGAAAGACTAAGGAATGTTCTAAAGCATAAAACATCCATGGATGTGCTTGCAACTGTCAACAGCACCTCTAGACTATCTATGGTGGATAACGGGTCACATAGGCTAAATGAAATCACGGACGTTGAGCATAAGCAGTGTTTTTATAAAATTGAGAATGATGAAGAAATACAAACCAGATCCTTTAGCCACAGAGATTATAATCGTGCTCTGATTGGAGAAATGTCCCCCAGAAATCTGGTCAGATCCTTGTCAGCTCCCGTGTCAGGTACATCATTTGGGAAGCTCTTGTTAGAGGACCGCCATATTCTAACAGGTGCTCAGATCAGGAGGAAGCATGAATTTGTCGAAAGTTTGTCAACTGATGTGAGGAAAAGAAAGAAAGAAAAGTTCAATTTCAGAGAAAAGGTTTCAAACATCAAGTATAGTTTCCTTCTCAGGCGGAGGCTCTTTGGCAAGAAGATCCAGTCAATGCTAGATTTGCCCAGTGTTGGTAATGGCCCTGTGAAAGATATACTGAGTGGACCAACTGTTGTTATGAACTTCAGTGAGAGGCATGTAAGAATCAGTTAAGTTTTTATGTTCTAAACAAAGATCTAGCTTAATTTGTCATCTATGGGAATTCTCTTATCAAATAGGGTCTTTACATGTCACAGGATAATTCCACCGAGGTGCCTCCCAGCCCCGCATCTGTTTGCAGTGGAACTCAAGAAGAGTACTTTAACTGGAGACAAGTTGATGATAATAGTCAAGTATCAACTCCAGATAGGAATTTGGAGAAAGATGGTGCCTATCAACAGGTTTTCAAGGAGATAAGTTCCAACCTGATCGGTAAAGCAACAATCTTGTTCCCCTTTTGTTCACAGCAGCTTTAATCATATCCAAGTCTCAGGTACTGACTAAAATGTTGGTTTTTCATTGCTAGAACTTAGAAGGCAGCTGAATGACCTCGATTCTGGTGTGACAACAGAACACAATGTTGAACTTCAGCCCATTGAGTCGACTGAACCTGAAGAAGAGATGGAACTAGAAAATGATATGAAGGTATATGTGAGAGATCTGTTAATAGCTTCTGGCTTGTATGATGGTTCAGCACAGAAGTCTTTATCTCCATGGGACTCCTGCATAAAACCTGTCAGCACCGAAATCTTCAATAAAGTTGAAGAATCCTGTCAAAACTTGTGCAAGGAGCATGACTGTGTCACAAATGATCCCAGTAAGGTGGTAGATCACAAGATGCTGCTTGACATGCTGAATGAAGCTCTTTCAACTTTGCTCAGACCCCCTGTGACCTCATCTAGAACCCACACTGTCTCTCGTCTACCGCCACCTTTGCTTGGGAGGAAGTTGTTGGATTCGGTGTGGGATATAACATGTGCTTACTTGTATCCTCTTGCTGATAGATCATCTTATGAGCTTGAGCATATGGTGGCTGGGGATCTCAGATCATTTTCCTGGTTAAGATTGATGAATGATGAAATTGACATTATTGGGAAAGAACTGGCATGCCAG
This sequence comes from Daphne laureola, assembly GCA_038382905.1. Taxonomy (NCBI): domain Eukaryota; kingdom Viridiplantae; phylum Streptophyta; class Magnoliopsida; order Malvales; family Thymelaeaceae; genus Daphne; species Daphne laureola. The sequence goes on from JBBYHH010011061.1 coordinate 5,252, forward strand.
ATAATTGGAGAACTTATGGGGGAAGTTGTGCAAGATTTTCGTACGGGTAATTAACAGTGATTCTGGTGTGATTTGTTTTGTGTTTGTTGTTGTAGTTAGCTGTAAATAGGGGGAGTAAGGATTCGTTTGGAAAGAGCGTTTGAGATTAGAGTAAGGTTGGGAAAATTCTATTTTTATTTTTATTTTACTTTTTATAAACAGATAAGCTCCAAAGAGGAACTTCTCAGGAAGTGCTACTTGTCCTGCAAACTTTTGACACTACTACCTAGTTTGGTTCATCAGATAAAATGAGGAAAAGAACCAAGAATAAAAATCTCAACGAGACCAAAGAAAGCAGGAGAAATAGCAGTGTCACAAACTGGTAACATGATCGACGTCGATCATGGATTTTTTGGGGCGTCCTTGACTATTCATTAATTGTTTGGGATCTAGTTTGTGAGAGAAACACAGACGGATAGATGTGGCTTTGATGACCTCTAACACGATGAAGATGTGGAAACCATCCGAATAATGTCGGGGAAGAGAATGACTCGTGACCTCCTTCCAATGGTGTGAAAGACAACCATCAAGATAATTCTTGAGGTCCATTGATGAAACCTCAAGAGCTGCAGCAGATCATAGTAGAAGTGAGAACAAAAGGGCTTGAGGAAATAACATTCTCAAGTTTTGATATATTTGTTCTAAGTTACAAATGAAAGATGCGGCCCTTATATAGCCACCAAGTTCGACTTCTAGGCCCTAGAAACCCTAGGAAACCCTAATGTAATATTCTAGAATGATTCCATAAGGTTTGGGTTTGATTTACCTAAACTAATTACCAATTACATTCAAAATAGTCTAAATAAGCTAGATAAAGCTAAATACATGAAAGATACATGAAGACCACTCTAAAATGAGAAAGAGACGTTGTGGGAGGCTTTAAGAAGGTGTCGGAAGGCTGCATATTAGATTTGGCACCATTTGGAGGTCTAGGGGACAAGCTGACATTATGAGAATTGGAAGTACTTGTGGACAAAGAAATTAACGCACAAGCTTCGTTTGAACTCCGATTAAGATGAACTTGTATTTGTTGGAATCCTCTTGAAAAGACCTTTGCAATGGAACCAATATTGGCAATGTTGGGCGTTGACCATAGTTGACCAAAACGTTGACCAAGGTTGAGCATAGCTCCAATGACTTTGAAATCTTCAATTTGGCTCTCAATTGTGTCCTCCACATCTTCTAGGTGCTTTCCATCATGTTTGGCCTTCAAGTCTCCTTAGAGTGCTCCTTGGATCATTATCAAACTCCCCCTATTCGAAGGATTCGTCCTCGAATCCAAGGTGAGATCCGTGACGAAAAATAAGAGGAAACACACAAAAGAAGAACAAGGCGGATGTGAGATGAGTAGAACGGGTGGCGCCTTCTCTTCTGCTCCTCAACAGATCCGTGGAGAAGAAAAAATAGGGGCAACAAGGATGGAGTTGCTGACATGAACACCCAAGGACCTCCATTATGACTGGATAGGGCAACCTTTCGTAGTACGTCCTTCAACAACTCCGGGAAGAAGAGATGAACATAAAGCTCTGACAAGGCACCTCAAGCTCTGATACCAGTTGATAAAGGATCGCCAAGGCTGACCATGGATTTTCTGTGGTGTCCTTGACCATTCGTTAACTTCTCGGGATCTAGCTTGTGAGTGAAACACAAATGCAGATAAATGTGGCTCCGATGACCTCCAACACGACGAAGATGTGGAAACCATCGGAATAATACCGTGGAAGAGAATAGCTCGTGACCTCTTTCCAACGGTGTGAAAAGAAACATCGAGATAATCCCTGAGGTCTATTGATGGAACCTCAAGAGCTGCAGCGGATCATAGTAGAAGTGAGAACAAAATGGCTTGAGGAAATAACCTAATTCTCAAGCTTTAATATATTTGTTCTAAGTTACAAATGAAAGAGACAACCCTTATATAGCCACCAAGTCCGATTTCTAGGCCCTAGAAACCCTAGGAAATCCTAATGGAATATTCTGGAATGATTCCATAAGGTTTGGGTTTGATTTACCTAAGCTAATTACCAAGTACATCTAAAATAGCCTAAATAAGCTAGATAAAGCTAAATACATGAAAGATACATGGAGACCACTCAAAAATGATAAATAGACGTTGTGGGAGACTTTAAGAAGGTGTGGGAAGGCTGCATATCAGATTTGGCACCATTTGGAGGTCTAGGGGACAAGCTGACATCATCAAAATTAGAAGTATTTGTGCACAAAGAAATTGATGCACAAGCTTCGTTTGAACTCCGATTGAGATGAACTTGTGCTTGTTGGAATCCTCTTGAAAAGACCTTTTCAATGGCACCAATATTTGGAAATGTTTGGGCGTTGACCATGGTTGACCAAAATGTTGACCAACGTTGACCGCAACTCCAATGACTTTAAAATCTTCAATTTGGGTCTCAATTGTGTCTTCCACATCTTCTAAGTGCTCTCCATCATACTTGTCCTTCAAGCAATCTCTTGTGTGATCCTAGGTCGTTATCAATAAGGGTGTACACTTTAGCACAACTTAAGAGGTGCGCACCCTATCCTAAACCTTCAGACATTAAGTGCAATTTCACGACTACTCCGTTCATTTTAACAAGCCTTTGTTTATAAATTAAATTTACCTATATTTAACACCCAAATGTTTACTTATTGACAAAAAATCATCTCCTTCATTAAACTGAGTTTTAGGGTTATGAGGTGCAGGAACGGTTGATCCTGGTGGAGGATTTGATGGAAGCCGATGAGGTTTTCTGCATCAGATACATCGTTGATGTTGCTCTGGTCTGAACCGTTACATACCAAAACGGAAGGTGGGTAATTGACCTACCTCTTGAATTAATTCGGTTCTTAATTTTGGTTGGTTACAAATTGAGTAATTAACTTTATTAGCTTAATTGTACGTAAAATTGATTTTGATTTCCAAAAATGAATTCCTGAACGAATGGGGTTGCCACTATTTATTATGAGATGTGGTAATCCGTAATTAATTGAGTTGTCATCAATCAATAACGTCATGTCACGTATGCAGGAAAGAAGAGTTTCCTCCACCCCGGGTAGGAGGAATTTTTTTTCCTTTTGGGAGGGCTTCAAACTGGTCATCTTGAAGATACCGAAGGATGAACTGTGGAGCAGTGGTGGATCTAGGATGTAAAAATTAGGTGAGCGGGAAACTAAACACTCGAAGATAGATAAAAAATTTGACAAGTCAAAATACAATTCTTACATAGTAATCATCAAGAATTCGATCAAAAGAGATATAGCAATTGTAAATCAAAATACTATAGGACGGTCGGACTAAAATGCAAATAACAAAATTTGCAAGTTAAAAGTGAATATTTTTTAAGTCAGAGGGCTTATTTGAAGGAAAATGTAAGTTAGAGAGTTAAATTTGAGAGCTTTGAAAATTGAGGACTAAATTGGAAGAAATGGAAGTTAGAAAACTGAATTGTTCGTGAATTGAAAATCTTAAAAGAGAAGATTTGGACCTAATTGCACTAAATGAAGGAGTTGGAACCTAGTTAACACCTAGTAACTATAGTGGGGTTTAACCAAGCTTTTATGACTTCCTAAGCGGAGATAACGAGGAACATGGCTGAGATTAGGGGCCTTCTGCCGTTCTAGGCTGTTGACGCGAGAAGGAGAAAAGGAGAGGCAAGGCTGGGATTTTTATTGGAGATGGGAATTCCGGGAAACAAACGGAGAAGAAATCGAGGGAGCATATTGGATTTCTTTTGGGTGAGGCTCGGTTTCCGGGATGCGATTGAAAATCTGACGGAAGACGACGGACACAATTCAGAGTTGGAATTTGGAGAAGTTGATCGAGATGTTGTTGGAGATTTGATAGCCACCATCGCCGGAGCTTCGAGGACGACGAGACAAGGGGAAACGAACTGGTTTTGAAGCCGGAAAGAACACCTTGGTGACTAGCGAACGAAGATGGGCAAGCAGTGTTTTTTTTTTTTTTGATGAAAGGCAGGCTGTGTTAATTATATGGTTAAGTATAAATTTTGTGCCCAAATCTTGCCCAGCGAGAGCTGGGTCTGTCACAAGGTAGATCCGCCTCTGCTGTAGAGATTTAATATTGGATATTTAGCGAGAAAAATTAATGAAGAAATACAGAAGAAAAATTAGACAGTGTTCGTGTTTACCAATTCGATAGGAGTGCAATAGAACAATATAGTAAGTAATAATTTTTTTTCTTTCCATATTTCATTATAAATGATTTGTTTATAACTTTAATTGTTTAGGGATTACCAAGCTTTGTTTTCTAACGGTATTACTTTTGGGGTTCACTGATTGAAATAGTATTTTTTTTTTAATAAATAAAACTTGAAGTGTAAATGTACCATGTAAAAGGTAAAAAGTGTAAGGGGATAAAATGTAATTTATTAATGAAATACTGATAATATTAATGAAGTAATCGTGAAATTGCATTCAATATCTAAATTAAATGATAAAAATAAATCTTTCAAAAGAATAATAATAAATTTATACTTTTAGATATAATTTAGAGGTTTATTTTTTTTTAACTGAAGGAGCGTAACAATTAAATAAGAATCAAAAGAGCAGTATTCATTATTTTAATAGTATTTAATAAAAAAGCACGATCATTCTTCAAAGGCAAAAACCACAAAAAAATTACTGAACTTTCCAACTTGTATTGAACTTTTTATTCAAATGAATAAACTGTTAAACTTTTAAAATTATACCAATTTAACTATTGTGTCTGATTTTCGATAATGTTTCAATGAAAGAACGATAAGAATTGAGTGAGAAGTTAAATCTAAAGTCTCTAAGTGTTCAATTAAAAAAAAAAACATTAAAAGAGTCACATCACTTCTCTTACCCTAATCATACTCTTACTTTTCTTTTGTATTCTTTTAACATATTTTGTTAATCAAACACTCATAGACACTTGATGTTTAACTTCTCGCTCAATCATTGTCATTTTTTTGCATGAAACATCATTAAAAACTAGATACAAGGACTAAATGAATACCATTTTAAAAGTTCAATAAATTATTTAACCGAATAAAAAATTCAGTGACTAATTCATAACGAATTAGAAATTTCGATAGTTTCTTTTTGTGCTTTTTGCCTTCCTCAAATGAGTTCATTGTTAATTTAGCCAAATGTTGAAATTTAAGAATTAATGTAGTCTTTTCTAAACTAATCTACCAAATAATGCCCAATTGTGCTTGGCCGACAGGTGATGGGTGTCATTCAATTCACCTTTTATCTGTTTCGTTCACCTCATAACAACACTACCATAATTACTCAACGTTTTACAGAAGATGGATGATATAACAATGCCAAAAAGAAAAGGGAAAAAAAAGGAAACAGGTTTAAATGGGGATACCAAATTACCACTAGCCCTCAAATGGCAAATTGTGATGACCCCTTCTAACTGTACTACGAGGCTTGTGAGGGCTGAGAAATCACAAATCTTCAACATGGGAAGAAATGCATCTCACTAAGCCTCTGTATCACAGCAAGAAACTATAAGAGAATTTGATCATGCTTTCAGCACAGTTACAATTCAAATCACTTTCATAAATACAACATAATATCCCAACCAGAGATCAGTTTGTTCCCTTCCCAACACCTGTTCTATTCTGTTACCAGGGGTTCTATTCTTTTGCTCACTATCAACATTTCACGAATCACGAATCACGAATCATGAAACAGACAGAGAACAGGAATGGTTTATTCAAGGAGAGAAACAACTTCAACCTTGGAACATATGAACTCAGGAACAAACCACTGTATCACATGAGCACTGAGTCCTCAAATTGGTGCAACCATCTTGATGAAGGTGCAAAAATCAATCAGCTTTACATAAAATCCTCTTCAAGCTCCTGCAGAGACTTGTTTGCTGAAGCAATTTCCTTGTTTGATGTCATATTCTCTGCAACCATCAAACCCTTGTAGCTCCTTACCTCAGCCTGTCTTTCTTTCTCAAGTCGATCCATTTCCTCACGCCGTTTCTGTCAAATTAGGCAAAATTGAATTTTGACATTTATGTCTGTCTACATGTATCTGAACTAAACAATTCATAACAGCATTGAATAAAACAAGAGAAAAGTAAAAATTATAGACATCCCTTTCAAGTTACAACACTGGGGTCTGAACCTCAAATTAGAACAACACAAACCAGCTGACTTGATTTGCAGAATACAACTGTTCTACCATCAATGATTGAATAGCTTGCTACAGCAACAAAGAGTAAAGCTAGTGGAGGATTCCATCCCCTCACATCACCTTCACTTTAGGGGAAAAGATCAGTTGCTTTTAGTTACAGAATTGTTTCCATTTTCCTTCTCCAAATTTACTTTGACAAAAGTGAAGGGAAACAATTCCTCACTTATGCTTCCCCTAGCTCTTTCAAACTTACAACGTAAACAGCTAGAGGAACAGGACAGGGGCCCTTCCCTAACCCTTCAATTAAGTAATTAAAAAAGGTTAAAATCTAGGACAGAGGAATATAAGTAAATCAAAAGACAATTTTGATACAAGGAAGAAGCCAGAAAAAGGTAGAACTCTTTCACTTGATCAAACTCTTGACACTGTTTGTTCAACTTTATTTAACCGCTGTAGACATTATACTATGCAATGGCCGCTTTACTTTGTCTGCCACCAAAGAACTGACTCATTTTCTCCTTATTTATTCTCCCTTTTATGTCTCAGAACACTGACTATAACTACTCGCTAAAACCGTTCTTTCTCACTAAATTTCAAGTTAACCAATTTCTGTCTTTCATATTTCTCCTGTCTGCAAATAACTGCAATAACCTCCCAGGCAGATGATGTTTTTCAACACCAGGGTAAACAGCTGAATCAGATTAATGTTGACTGTAAGACACTTCATATCATTTCTACAGATATATTGTAGGCAATTTCATAGTATCTTTCTTCTTCTATAAACAAAGATGACATATCAGGAGTCGCTGCTTTTAGTTTGCCCCCCTCAATTGAATTGAAGCTTTAAATACAGTAACCATCACACAAAGTACAGAGCAAAACATGGCAGAACCTAGTTTTGTGATTCTGTACTGAGATTCTCTTCCATACAAATTAACACTCAGATAGCACATCTTTGACTTCAGCAGTAATAATGAATGAAGTTAAATCTGTTCTGCAAGCTTTCTAACTCTTTATGTGATATCCGAAAAGCTTCTCACAACAGAAAGGACATGAGAGGTTTCAACTAACTATTTTACTGACAAAAAGACAAACAATGCACGAAAGCAACTCTAAGGAGCCCTTATTCCTGAAATCAACAATGAATTCTATGAGAAAGTCAAAAGCCAAACTATTTGACCAGTCTAGACCAATTAATAGAGCCATAGGAACATGAGCAACTAGTCATTGTAATTCTTTTGCAAAACACCCCCAACTCATTAAAAGTAATCAATAACCAATTCTCCAAGAAGAAGAAGAAGAAACCTTAACATGTAAGAAATATCTAAAAGTATATTTACTCACTTTATCCCTCAATTGTTGCTTTCTTTCTGCTCTTTCAGCTGCATTGACAGCTTCTCTCTCAGCTGCAGTAGAAGAAATCATGATACAGCAGCTTTTAGTGATATCCACAAAGGATCAGAAAACAGAGAAGTTGTCCACAAATAAATTAACGCAAATGATATCATATATAAATATCTAAGCATTGGAACAATGAAAACATGCAACAGTAAATGAGCATGAGCGCAAACTGCTGATTCCAAAATCGAGATATTCCAAGTTTGAGGAATAAGGTGATAGAATACTACTTTCATAGTCTGCCAGTAAACCGACCAGGAGAAATCCTTCATACAAATTACCTTTTAAATCAGGCTTCCTTTCAACTTTTGTCTTGTTTAGTCTGTTTACAATCTCATTTATCCGCTTTTCAACTCTAACAGTGCGAACCTAATAAAGGAATAAAAAGAGACCAATGTCAACCCCCTGCTGCTTTGCAATGAACAAGGAATGCAAACAACAATTGCCAGTGACCAAGAATTACCATTTTTGAATTATGGAAACCAACTTGGCCAACATCCATGGAAGCAGTTTTCTTCAAATTTGCCCAAGGTGTGTAAACAACATCAACATTATTCACTTTATTGCCTGCAGCAAGACACCAAAAGGTTTAGAAATTGATTACACATGAAGCAAATGCCTGGCGGCAATTCACACAGAAAGTTTGTGTAGAACAACCAGACAAAATTGTACAAACCTAAAACCTTGAAATTAAAAGCATCCTGTATCAAAGACAAATAGAGTAAAACTCACCTTGAATAGAATTTGCTTTCACAAGCTGTACACAGTCCTCAAGCAAGCCTGGACTTATATCATCAAGTGTTTGACCTTTATGAAGTCTTACATACACATGAGCGGAGGACATTTTATCAACGTGAAACCTGCAAGACAATCAGCTAATCACAACCAAAATACCATCAAATCGCAGAAGACCGGCCTTCAGCATCTCCTTCCACCAAAAACAATCCGACCCTTAAAAAACCAGACATTACCCACATGAAGATTTCTAAAGTTGACAAAACTTGTCTCCACTCGGGTCAAGTAACATCAAGATTTTTTAAGAAAAACAGATGGAACCCTAAAGAAGAAAAGCGATGACATCACCAGACGTCCTCAGGGAAGCCATATTTGATAAGCTCCTCGTTCTCGTACTTGTCGAGACCCATGAAGATGGTGTAATCGCCGGCCTCTGGTCGAGCTTTGAAGTAGAAAACCATTTTTCCCTCCTCGATTCCTCCTCCTCCCGGAACCAGACCAGAGACGCAATTTAGGGTTCTATTTTATTTCGCTCCTCTTTCTCTGTTCATCTTTGAATCCGATTCGGTATTGAACAGCTCCGATATGTAAACCCCCCCTTACACTGTTGCGTAATGTTCAATCGAGGGCATCAATTATTATTTCATCCATAGTAAACTTGCACTACACATACTCTCTCGATTCCAAACGTGTTGTCATTTTTATTACTACCTCCGTCTTTTTTTATTGTAATGTTTATTTTTTAGTATTTAATCTATAATTATATTTCTCTTCCATTTAAAAATATCAATTTAAAAATTTTAGGCATATATAATAATTTAATGTATCTAGTTTCTAAATATATTTTTTTAAAATTTTTTCTATCTCAAATTAATGTAGATAAATTGAAGTCAATTTAATATCTAAAGTCAACTGTTGCAATAAAAAAGGGACGGAGGGGTAGTTTTTTTTTTTTGTATTTTAAAACATAACTTAATTAATATGATTAATTGAATAAATTTTCTAAAAGTGTTCAAATTGGACCTAACATTGTCAAAGTGTTGATTAAAGGTTTTTAGTGCAAAATTGTTTTGCACAGGTCATTTTGAAACTTTGGAAAGGTGCTCAAAGTTTTGGGTTTTAATCAAAGGAGGATCTAAGGTTCTAAAATGTTAAATTTTTTATGGTTTCGTTAAAAGTGATTAAATAAATCCATGGAAGTTTGTTTTTGTTCAATTGAGGACCTAATGTTTTAAATTGTTTGGGAACCATTTAAAACTTAGATTTAATTAACTAAGTTAATTATTTCAAGTTTCTGAAAGTCGTCAGAAAGGTCCAAAATTCTTGGAGAATTGTTGGGATTGTCCTCTTTCTAGTTTGGCTAAAAAATGAACCTTAATTTATAAAAGATATATTAAATGAATAATAATCTTGTTAAATTGCGTTTAACATGATTGATTGTTTTTTGATGCATGGTACATGGTTATAGACATGCTTCAAGAATTGTAAATTTAATTACAGCATGTGTGTCGTGCCTTTCTCTCAACTTCTGATTGTACATTCTCTTCTCATCCACTCCTCTTTATGTAAAAAATGTTTCTTAATTATGTAATTAATTGTAATCATGGATGCTTGGACAACGAAGGAACTTGAAAATGGAGGAAAAAACGCACGTTTGGACCATATGGATGGTGAAAAGAAAAAATGCTTAGTTTAGGTCTTTTTCTTTTCTATGTCTTTAATTATCTGAGACTCGACAAATTTTTAGTTTGGGCTATAATCATGGTATGCTTTATTTTACTACGTAGTAGTATGCATGTTAGGTTAATTAGATGTATGCTAGGCATGTATGTTTAATTAACCGGATAAAGTAAAATTGATGAGATTTCACAAATCAAAATCCCTCAAATCAATATCAAACTAATGGTCTTTTATTATGTGGCTCTTCAAGCATATGGTTGTTGTATAGTATTTTGCTCTTGCCAAAGCGAGATACCATACTTCTAACGTATTGAAGTCGAGTGCATAGTAATGGATCTGGTTTGACCAAAATCATGGTAATCGGGTTGACATGAAATGGAGAGCGGATTGAGTGAGAGGTAGAGTGGGTATTACCAAAGCGGGATACCACATTCTACGCTATACTCAATGATCCAAGAATTGCATAGATATGCAATTGGCATAGTGGCTACTTATGGTAAACTGTTATTCAAGCACCAATCAAAGCGGGTTTGAGTTGAACGGGGTACTAGGGATCATGGCCCGCTAAAAACACCTCCAATGTTCCATAGGTGTTTCAGATTGTTTAGTCGAGGGCTATCATCCGATAAAATATTGGGAACACTTTTAATAGAAAGAAATTATTAAAAAGAGATTAAATGAACATGTTACCACCCTAGAAACTGTAAGTTTACATGTTGTAGAAAATATATCATTGCGATCAACATTTAAATAGTTAATATTATCGAGAAAAGATGTATGGCTTAAAATTATTCTGAAGGGCATTGCCAACATGTTTAATGATGCTCAAAATTCGACTTAGACACTTGTCATTTATCATGATACACGTCAAATATTCGATTGTCGTGAAGTGTCACCGCCAAAGTGGGACATTCACTTTAATCTTATCTGAAGACGAGTCCTCGATGATAGATAAGGTCTTGATAGTCACACCAACTAGGTTGGTAGTCTAATGACATATCGAGTGAGAGTTAAAGTGAGTATTTTGTTCCCGCCAAAGGTGGAGTACCGCACTATGACTCCACACGCTGATCTAGGAGTCAGTCAAGTCTCTCGTAGTGTCTAAAATAACCTAAAAGAGAAGTGTGAACTTTGAGATCACTATTGTTGGCAAACCGTTCGATGAGATCGAGAAGATGAATAGAAGTTAAGACTTATACTGATTTTGTTGTAAAAACCTTACTTCCACATCTCGGGTATTTAATACTAGATGGAGATCAAACACATTGAGAATATGATGGATCTCATGTGAAGTAAAATGTGGGATGGTAAAGTGAACCTACAGGATAAGAATTATCATTTTACTTAATGGATTCATCTAAAACAAGATAAATCCAAATTATAAATCGGGAAGATCAAAATGAATGTACAACTTATCTTTGGAAAATCAATTTCGCCAGACAAGCAAGAATACATTTCCGAAATCCATGATGATGGAATATATGACTCATTTGATTAGATCTTATGGGACATATGGTTCTTGTTAGGCGAAATGTTTTAGTCCTTTCCTGAAAACAAGAGAAGGAGATATGAGGCTATTTGAATCTGTGTATATAAGTGCATGAAGGTTAAATAAGTGCTCGAGCCAAGATAAAAATTATGTGTACTTCAGCTACTGATAAAATCAGTAGTGTTGGCTATGTATGAGATACAAGCCCGAATTCTTTGAAGAAATTCAAAGAGTTCAAGGATTTAAATATATAGTAAGATACAACAAAGTATAAGACACTTCAATTAGATTAAAAGTGTGAGATACTCGGGAAAGCGTTCTATGATAATCATTAGGAGCATGACTCGCTCTATCAAGAACAACATAAAAAGATGGTGGGTCCGACATGAGTAATTAGACTAGAGTTTGATCCATGATTAGTGAACCTAATCTTCAAAGCTTTTGGGATACAATTTAAGACATTAACATTACACTAAATTGGGTTTCATCTAAAGTGATGGTTTGCGAGTAATCCCAAGGATAAACCATATTGGGAGGATTTAAGGCTTAAGTCAAATTCACATTTGATTAAGATTAAACTTAAAACTCACAAAATGAGTTTTGTTAGACATTCCTATGAATTAGGAATGTTGCTTCAACACTCCCACCAAAGCGATAATGCTCAGGACTCGGGTTAAATTCATTTTAGGAGACTATGTCTTGTAAAAGAAAATTAGCAGGGACAATAGAACTCGATTAAGTCAAGAACAACAAAAGGACGTTGAATATGTAGATGGAACATGAATGGACACCACTTACAGACAATCGGAGGATTGCCCATTCGCGTAACACATATGCATCTGGTAGAATTACACATAAATAAGAAAAGTATCACTTACTTATGACTTATGTGTGGAAGGGTGCTGCTCATAGTGAGCATACAGTCTACTAAGATGATACTCTCAGAAATGATTTTTGGTCTCAAAATAAAAAATGGATTCCATGTATGGTAACCGAGTTGGAGCTTGGTTGATCTACCTAAAGGGATAAATCTCTTAAGGTGCAAATGAGTCTCTAAAGAAAGGCTTGCATGGATGGTAATAGGATTACCAGTAATATGATAAACTACTTGAAAAAGTTGGATGAGTTATCATAATTTCATCCGTCGAAATGATTTTGGCTATAATAACATACCAGGATAAAAGAACATTGGTAAAACCAGGTTTTAACAATGTTCATATGGAATACTAGTTGCTAAGATTCAAGAAGGGATTGAAGCAAACTTCTAAGAGTACCAATCTTCAAATTGAGGAAATAGTCAAAAGTGGTTGACTGCCTCAAAAGAGAGGATGAATTTAGTGACTACAGATAATTCAATAGGAGCGTTTAGTCATTCTAATTTGGCATAAAAGGTATCTAATAAGAAATGACAATCCTATACCAGAATCTAGAAAGATTTTGACATGAAATTTTATCGATAAAATCACTAAGGCAAAAGTGTCCTAAATCATTAGGAATCACGATCTAAGAGTTAGATCAGAGGTTATTGCTTAGCCTAATTGAAAATACACATGAGATACCTACTAAAGTAGCGACCATGGAAGATTCCAAAACAAGATGCTTAGTTTTCTCAGTCCTAAAGTACGATGTCCTATGATAACTTAGGAGGAGTACGAGGATAGAACCTGAGATGCTCGGCAGTTGGATCTATCATGTACATGGTGTCATGTAAACTCCTCGAAACTCTTGTACACTTAGACTGTGACAAGTAGGCTTCGATGAGACTTTGGTAAATGTTCACCAGATATACTTGAAGAACATTCCAGAAGTACCAGGTACCTTTTGGAAGCATCTTTAGTCCATGGAAGCAAGGATTACCTTATACAATTAGTGGCATTAAAGCAAAGCTTTTAATCTTTGATCACAAATATAAATTTCATTAAATGACACCATGAGTCGGAAGGTAGTACGAGCAATATGTTATGGTTATCAACAACTAAAGATGAATACGTCGTAACCAAAAAATGCCTTTAAAAGAAGTAGTTTGGATTGACAACCATATCTCACCAGTAATCCAAATATTTCCTTAGTTATACTCATATGATAATAGGAATTATTAGATGGAGGTTATGTAAACATACAGAGGATAGACATGAATGGCAATAGGGATGATCCGCATGTAAAGATTCTAGCGCATCGGAAGCATGGTAGCCATTCTACACATATATGTCTGGGAGACATAGTCGATTGCCTTATGTGCAAGTGAGAGTCTGTATGAGCTGTGCCCCTAAGTCAATCGAGTTTAGGGCACTAACATCATTATTTAATAGATAACATACATTAAGGCATTATCCAGACATTTATGTTTAATTCATATGCTAGAATAATAAGCATAATAACGTTAACCTTGGAACATAAGATGTTCCTAAACAATCCCTAGTTGAGCATTATAATGAACTAACGTGTTGTTATAATGTGTGCGAGACTAGTATAGGGGAGGAATTCATGGAATGAATTTTGATTTATGATTGCATGATAGAGTGTTCATGTAGATGGATTGATCCACATGAGATCATTGTGTGAATTGTAGCATTTATAGCACAAGTGTATCTCACTGGTCATTGTGCTTGATGTTGTTTGACTTGAAGTAATGAATATCCACTAATGTTAGAAGCTTATTCAGATTCTAGTGAGGACCACTTTTAATCGAAGTGGAATTGACTAGTTTCGGTAAGTTAGCAATATCCTTGAGTTGGGCTATCATTAACTAAGAAAAGATTCAACACTCCTTAGCTACAAGAGATATTCTCATGGTCACGGTTGAATGATTAATGAGGATGATTGATTCCATGCCTCAGTTCAAACCGGAGAATTTGTTTGAAGGAACACAATAAGTACATTATAGACGATCATTATCTTAGAGGTGGTTATGTCACTTCGATTGACTTCTTCGTTAATTGGGTAGTTACGATGTGTTGCTAGATACCACTCACAACTTTTAATTATGAATTAGAATTATAATTACTACCAACTTAATGAGAATCTATGGGGTCACACGCATAAACAAATGTTTAGGAGAGTATGACGTAATTTTGGAGAGAAACGGGGATTAAGTTAGAAAGTTAGTTACTTAAGTGACAAGAGGAAAAATTAGCACTCCTACTCCTACTCTTAGTAGGAGTATGAGGCATATATGTGGTTATAAATAGGCCTCATATGCGCCTCACTCAACACAGTTTTAGAGCTGATGAAGTTCTGTCAGTTTTTGGACTTGAGGAATTTCTTTATTTCTCTCCTCCATATTTGCCATATTATGAATATTTTTCGTCTGGTGATTTTTCCACTGCTGTCACAGTGTCAGAAGAAAGAAGCTCCTGCGTCATCTTGAAGATTCGTGATCAATGGATAGCTGCTTGTGCGTGGATACACATAGAGAGTGATGATTTCACTGCTTAATTGTGATAGAAAACACCAGTTTGAGGTAGTTAATTTTAAACACCCGGTCTGCCACGTTTTATATGGATCCTTAAGGGATTCTATTATTTCTGTTCTGTTGTTTGAGACTTGAAATCCCTGAAGACCCATATATGGCCAAGAGGGGGGTGAATTGGCTTGAACAACAGATTCAAAACTCTTTTAGCTTTGAAACCAAAACCCTTGAAACCCTCAAATCAACACGTAACACTGAGTTGAAAACACTTGCAGCAGCAAGGTATCAATACGTTGATGAACTGCAATGATAAAAGATGTAAGTAGAATGAAGTGCACATAGATTTATAGAGGTTCAGTCCAACTTGACCTACGTCCTCTCCTCAAGACACACTTGAGAATTTATCCTCTATAACTGAAGCCTGACACACAGGGCTTATATAGAGTTTGCCTGACATATAAAACTTCACCAAGGCTGCCTGACACACAAGACTTTACGCCATAATGCCTGGCTAACAAGACTTTCACCAATGTCTGACTAACATGACTTTACAAATACCTGACTAACATGAATTTCTCAATGGCTGCCCGACACACAAGACTTTACACCAAACTGCCTGACTAACAGGACTTTAGGTGATGAAAATAGACTGTGATCAACATGTTTATGGAACACACTATCAACCTTCCTCTTTCTTGGGAAGTTTCACTTGATGAGGGATGTAGAACTGATCTAACAACACCAACTAGTGAAGTTGATCTATGTAAGTGCAGAAGAGTAAGCATGTTTACAAGAATAGAAGGATTCTCTGTAAGATGAATCTCTGTTGTAGGCAAAACTGCTGATGATGATCTTCTAGATGCTTGCAGCTGTGTGAATGTAGGCTCGAGAGTGTTTTTGATCTCTATGAGTGAGTAGGAGATGAAGAGAACGTACAGTATTCACAAAATGTCGAGTATTGTGTGTCTTCTTCTCTTCTTCATTCTTCTTCTTTTTTAGGCTCTAGGATGCTTGCAAATGGGTGAGTGTCTGGAGATCTTCGCATAGCCATTGCGTATGAATTCTTTCCTTTTTGCACTTTTCAAACGTTGGCTAATTGATTTGTAGCCGTTGAAGATTTTTGTAATTTTCTGTCATCTTTCATCAATGCGTTGATGAACAGTGGCTTCAACAACTTGATGGATTTTCTTCTTCAATCTTGATCCATTCTGAGAGCTTCGAACTTGTATAGCTTCTCTCATAATTGTAGCTCAGTAGTGGAGTGGATGGCTTTGTCATCGATTGCTTCATGGTTTGTAAAACTTGAAGCTTGTATATTGAGCATCTGGGCATCAACGCATTGATGCACATTGCATCACACGCTTTCGTGATTTCTTTCCTTTTCTGAACCCACTGGATCTTTGTCTTCTGATTTCGTCATGATCTGATATGATATCCATCGAGTAAAGTCCATTTTTAGTCCCTTAACTATTACACGTGTCCTATTTTAGTCACCTTTTAAGAATTTATCCTATTATGATCTTAAAGTTGTGTTTTTTGTCCTGTTTTACTCCTTTTGTCTGTTTGACCATCAAGTTGACTGTTAAATTAGGTTATTTTTACGTAAATACCCCTAATAGTACATTCTAATTACACATTTTATAAATGTATGGCCACTAAACTTTTAATAAATATACATATAAGTCCCTAATGTTTCACTCCCTCTTGTTAACCCTAAACCCACTAAATTACACATTTAATAAATCAAACCAGCACTTTTCTCTTTCTCTCTATCCATGAACATGTTCAATTTCTGAGTTTTTAATCCTTAAGTACCTAAAAATGAATTAGATTTACTATTGTTGTTCATGCTCTAAGAGCTTTTCTTGCGCGATGAACATTGACATGAGCAACAAAATTAAAGAAACAAATTAAATCACCATATTAAGTCATTCTCCCTGAATTTTGCTCCCCATATCTATAGATAAAAAAAAAGTCATTTCAAGAAAACAAAAAAATTAAAGAAACAAAAAAAATTCCCTGACCGCCCCAGTTGTTTACTGCACCTCCCTCGCCACTTTCATCTCCACTCAGTTCTGGATGAGCTCCATGTTCTCCGTCAACGGGGTGGGCACCGGTTCTTCATTGGCTCAGATTCATGCCGTAAAAAGTAGATCTGGTGGTGGACAATGCTAGAACGACCGATCGGTGATCAGTCGACACCGGTGATGGAGATCAGGGAGGCTGAGTTGTGGGTGGTGGTGGAGAACGAAGGGGTTGGGCGTACTGACAGAGGAGACATATGTACTTGATGGAACAGGTGGCCCCAAAACACGATGTTGTATAAGCCACCGCCGAGCCGCGCCGATAGGGGTGGTAAGGGTGAAGAAGATCGTGGAGAGGTAGATGACAGCTTTCTGGTTGGACCCGATGACGGCGATGACGGGGTCACGTCGAATTTTTCACCACCAGTCATTATCTTCTTGACCCAGGCGCACTGATGGAGGTGGTGTGAGGTCCTGTTTGTGTTTTTTATTTTTATTTTTCTTGTTTTTGCCCTCATGAATGGATAATTTTTCTTGGTAATGAGATTTATATCTTGGTAAGTTAATTGTTGTTTGCAAGGTAGTATATTGGATGATACGAGGAAGAAAAATAGGCAAAGTTGAGAAGATGGAAACGTATTGGGATAAAATTGATAGAATTATATAAACTTAGGGAGTGAGTGCTAAATAAAGAAAGGGTATTTTCATCATTTATTAAATTAACAGAATAATAGACAGAAGGATTAAAACATGACAAAAAACTTAACTTTAGGATCACAATAAGACGAATTCTTAAAAGAGACTAAATAGGACACGTGTAATAGTTATGGGACTAAAAATTGACTTTACTCGATATCCATCTGATATTTTCCATATTCTTCATCTTCAACACGCATCCTTTATTTTCCTACGAATGTGGCTAAGAAATAAGTCCACATTAATCATGAATTTGGATTAAAATGTACATATATTGTAACATTCAACATAATCCAAATAACACATGATTTCTTGTTCTTTTAGATATTTTGCAATTTAATCCCAACAATTTTGAGCTTCCAAATCAAGAACTAGTAATCTTGGTCGAGACACTGAAATTCTCAAAACTTTGCAAATAGGTCCTCAAAGTTTTGGAATTATCAAAATAAGTGGTAGGAGGCAATAAAGTTAACAATCCCTACATGAAGGTGCACAATTGGCTAATGTTTTTTGGAAACACAACGAGTCCGTACAATGGTCTTCTTCTATGAGACGTGGTCGTCTAGTATACGTCAAGTCAGTCAAGAAATTGTGTGGATTTCCTCATATATTTATAGTCAACATCAATAGGAGGTCGAGTGGCTTGGCTTTCATATCAAATAGCAAGGTCGACCTCCAACTATTGAGCTTCTCCCTTCACCACATTGATGTTTCATTGAATTTGAACGGGGACACTTAGAAGTGGCGCTTAACAGGACTTTATGGTATTGCGGATCAACAACAACGCAGTAAAAAATGACACTTGCTGGGAGATCTACAACACCGAAATGATCTGACTTGGATTGTTGGATGACACTTTAATGAAATACTGTATGAACTTGAAAAGCAAGGCGAAGCTCACCATGACACAGGCATTATGATGGAGTTTGCCGACTGTCCCCAATACTTCCAGCTGGAAGACTTGGGTTTCTTAGGACCGAAATACACTTGGTTAAGCCATAAAGCAGGAGGGGAAGTTTTTTAGTGTCGATTGGACAAAAATGTGCCAATGTTATAATGGTGTAAGATGTTTCAGCTGTATCAGGTACAAAATATTCCAACTGCTCTTTCTGATCATATAGTGTTGGTTCTTCGCTTATGGTCAAAAGTCCATCGTCTGAAGAGGAAGAAACCAATTAGATTTGAGAATATTTGGTATCGTTCTGCGGCTTGCTAAAATGTTATCACTACAACATGGAATGGTCTTAGTTTCTAGCAAGGAGATCTTACAAATAAAATTAGGGGCACAACGCGAGCTCTTCAAATTAAAATAGATTGGAATTTAGCTAGGTTGGGTTGAGGATTAAGGAAATTGAAACAAATGTTGATAGACTTTATCACTTACCTGCACATACGGACCACTTTGCCACTATCCGACAACAAAAGAAGAAGTTAGGCGAATGGAGACTTATAGAGGAAATCTTGTGGAAGTAATGCTCCCGGATTGATTGGTTGCGAGAAGGTGACAAGAACACTCAATTTTTCCACTCATATGCTTCCGCTCGTCGAGGTACCAACCTCATAAGAAGAATCAAGAATGTAACGTGATAGTGGGTGGACTCAGATCATGAGATTACAACGATGGAACATAATTATTTTAGTGATCTTTTCTCGGCTTCCATCTCACCGGATCTAGTGATATGGATATGCATACACCAGAAATGGTTGATCAGGACCAATGAGATTTCTGGAGTCGAGACTTTACTAAGCAGGAGATATATACCGCTTTACAAGAAATGCATCCCACCAAAGTATCGGGACCTGATAGTTTTCCAACTGGATTCTACCAGAAAGTTTGATCGCATATCAAAGTGGATGTGGTTCCTTTTTATCTCTAAATTTTAAATGATGGTGGTATAGTTTCAGATATCAATGAGATAATCATTGTGCTTATACCGAAGATAAATAATCTAGAGATGATGAAACACTTTCGACCGATCAGCTTGTGCAATGTGTTGTACAAGATAATCTCAAAGGTGATTGATATATGGTTACGATCGGTTATGTCGGCTATCATCTCAGAGGAGCATAGCACCTTTATCAGGGGTGCCTTATTACTGACAACATCATTATTACTTATTAGATGCTACAAAAACTACAGGGCAACTGCGCCCTCAAACTAGACATGTCTAAAGCTTATGACAGGGTCAGCTAGAGCTTTTTTGATTTAATGATGCAGAAGATGGCATTTCCTTCACAGATTGTTTGTACTATTATGTATAGGATCTCATCAGTAAAATATTCTCTTATTATTAACTGGTAGAGACAAGGGGCGGTCCACCCATCAAGGGGTCTCCGCCAGGGATACCCTTGTCACCTTATCTCTTTCTTATTTGCTCAAAAGGACTATCTCTACTACTGAAGCAAGCACATAGCTGCGATGATCTATTGGGAGTTAGAGCAAGCAGGAACAGGCCTAGGATTTCACATCTCTTCTTTGCATACGATAGCTTAGTTTTCTGTAATACATGGGATAAGAGGCAAGTAGTTTGAGGTCGGTTTTGCAACAATATGAACAAGTGTCGGGTCAAAGGATTAATTTTGAAAAATCAAGACTTCATTTCAGCCTAAACACCTACGAAATTGACCATGCTCAGTTTATGCGTGTGTTCAGTGTTCGACAATCCTCAAATGTGAATGTTATCTGGGGTTACTAACTTATATTGAGAGAAGCAAGAAAGAGAGCTTTTGGTTATATTAAAGACCACATCAGGGAGCACACAAATAAATGGTATGCTAAAACTCTCTCTAGAGCAGGGAAGGAAGTGTTAATTAAATTTGTAGGCCAAGCGATACCAACATATCCCATGAACGTTTTTCAAATTTCACCATCCTCATGCAAGGATTTTGAAGTTATTGTTGGAATTCCTTGGCCCACCAAGAACTTTTTGAGGTGGTATTCCTGCTCAGAGGAGTGTAGCTCAAAGTTAACTCACTACAACTAAAAGTAGTTGTGAGCTCAAGTTAGTTAAATGTAACTAACCTCAGCTCATTTTGAAGAAGAGGAAACCATTATAGAACCTTTTATCAAAGTAATGGTATTTTGGTAAAAATGTACTAATGAGCTTAAATGAGCTCAATTATGTGAAATTAAATTGATTAGAACTATTTTGTGTAATTCTAACCTCATTTTGTATTTATAACCATCTTTAGCACATTTTATCAAAGTAAGGGTATTTTGGTAACTTCTGGTGTAAGGTGTATGCACCTTGCATCATGGAATAACTCAATTAAAGGTAATATATGTTATGGCCAAATTTTGGAATAAATTATAAGGGATAAATGCTATTTATTTCAAGAAAATAAATAGTTAGTGGATTACAAAATGAAAAGTCATGAGAGCTTAAATGGTGAAGTAATTAGTGTAATTCTAATGG
>JBBYHH010011172.1:0-16953 GCA_038382905.1 Daphne laureola
TTTTTTAAAATTCAGTAGTTAAAGTTAACATTTTTTCAGGTGATCCTTTAACGGAGAAAATGAACGGAAAGATCACAGATGCAACTTAAGTTTTAAAACGGAACTTAAAGAGGACGAAAACTTAAAATAGAATCACAATAGGATGACAATTAAAGTTATAGGACCACTAATACATTTTACTCTAATGCAACATAAGTTTTTTTATTAAAAATCATAAAAATTACACTAATTCCCCAAAAACAATTTTGGGTGAAATCTCCAACAAGTTCATCACCATAAACCCTCACCCATAAAGATAAAATTTCCACCTAAATTGAATAATCCTCACTCAGTAAAAAAATAAAATAAAATCATACTCCAAATAAATACTTCCTCCGTCCCATAATAATACCCACATTTGTTTTTTAACATTTAATTTACGATTTGTTTCTTATAACATTTTAACTTGTAAATTGTACAAGTTTATATTCAAATGAAAATTTAATATGTCAATTTTCTAAATATATTTTTTAAGATTTTTTTTAATAAATTTTTTTTAATGAAAAATTGAGTCAAACACAAATACAAAAATCATTATTGTGAGATGGAGAAAGTACTATATATCCCTAATACCCGTCCACAAACCCCAAGACCCCTACAAAACCAATATTATTATTTCTTGATATTCCATTGCAAACGCTTTAACTGGTTTTGCAATTTAGTGCAAGATTCAGAATTTGAAAGTCCCTCTAAAACCTTCAAATCTTCATTCTATTTGTTATGAGGGGCGGAGGGCCTACTTTAAATATTTGTTCTACATATAAGAATTATGATATACTATTAATATAATTGAGTAGCTAGTTGATCACTGTATGGTTACAAAATCCAGCTGAATTTCTCAACTGGTTTTGGTTAATGTGTTGGATTTTCTTGCTGATTGTTGCCAATTCACTCAATGGAATATTACTGTATAAATTTAAGAGAAGTTTGTTTTGGATCTTCCATAGATAAATAATACTACTCCTATATATAATATTTAAGGCCTCATATATATATACTCCCGTCATCCTAACAAACGTGATACGCATAGATTAAAAAATATTATTGATTTGAAATTAAGAAAATAAAATAGATATATAAATAAGACAAAAATGACTTTTTTGAGTGAGAATAAAATTAGAGGAGAAAAAAGTAAAGTTAATTCCATAAAAAAAAAAAAGTAAATTAAGTTAACATCTAATTTTTGGGTAACTTACAAAAAATCTCTAAGGTTAGGTGAAACCTCCAGTTTCTCCCATCGGTTTTGAGAAATCTTCAGAGAACCCTCTAAGGTACTGTAAAACCTTCAACTACCCTCCTCAGTAATTAATTTCATTTAATTTTTCATTAAATTCACGGAGAAATCACCTAATTACATCATAAATATTTTAATCCTAACAATTTTACTCTAACATTTGAGATGTAAATAGAAAATTTCTTCACGAATTTAACAGAAAATATAACTGGATTAACTGTTGAGGGGGGTAGTTGAAGGTTTTACAATACTTTAGGTGGATTTCTGCAGGTTTCCCAAAATCAAAAAGAAAAAGTGGAGGTTTCACCTAATCTCGGAGGGGTTTTTTGTAAGTTACCTAATTTTACTGAGACAACTGAATTTTGATGGAGGGAAAGAGGAGGGAGTATCAGTATATACTATATAGCCCCTTTGCATGCATGTTGTCTGAGAGTGTATCTTAACGACAGCAAAGGAGTATAAATGCCTAGAGCTGCTCAGTTTTACTGTTGGTGCATGCGCTAGCTTTTGATCTAAAAATTACTCCTCCTTCTCCATGGATTTATGTTTCATTCCATAAATTAATACTATAAAATCTTCACCAAAAAAAATATATCATCACCAAATATATATCCAGTTAATTATAGAGAAATACGTACTAACTATACTCTCTTGAACAATCACTTATACATTTTTTTTTATTCAAAATTTACCATTTTTGTGAATAAATAAAAAAATGAAGTAAATTGAAGATGCATGTGTTAAAGTGGGACATCTCGCATGGTGAATAGAATGTGCTAATCATTGTTATATAATATGATGAAACATCTCCACACATTGCCAATTAATTGGTTTTGGGTTGGATGTTTTAATATGGTATTAGAACAGATTGAAAAATCTAACCTACACATAAGAGGTGTGTTAAAGTGCGACATCCCGCATGGTTAATAGAAGTAGGAATGTACCTCTCGAGAAGAAATGCGATTGGAAGCATAAAAGCAGCGGCAAAAGAGAAGCGATAAGCGACGATAATGGTAGGATTCATTCCATCGTTGGTAGCGAGCTTGTAGAGCACATTTACGCCTGCAAATACCACCTGAATGATGATCATGAAAATCACTGGCCTTGCATCATGAATGCAGTTCCATATGATCTTCTTCCACAAAAAAAGCTTTCTAATTATTTCAAAACCTGATGATGAAGACATATTAATAACTAATTATGGCGATCGATGAAGCAGTTTAAGGTAGCTAGGTCTGGCTAGCTAGCTAGAGAGACAGATATATAGAAAGAGTATTGATAATTAGTATTATTCATATATATATATATATATACACACCATACGTAAATATATGTATGATTCTATATGACAGATGGATGATTTAAGTTGTTTCCGTTTATGAATTGTGATGCTTGCTGTGGGACGTCACCGCCTAACTTGGGCCACCAGATTATCCCACACTCATCAGATACACCTGGCTGCCAACATTTTCCTTCACTTCACATTCCTTTTTCATCTCACTGTCCTCTAAATATACTTTTATAATTAAGAAATGTAAATTTCCTTGATGCATAATGATGCGCGTGATTTAGATATAGAAATCGGTGCTGATCAAGAGTTTTACATTTATAGTATGCTCATTCACATGAGGAAGGTTATTATGAGGAAGGTTGTTTCTTGTAGATAAGGAGAGTGGCGTCGATTCACGGAGATCAGCTCGACATTTGAAAACCTTGTTGTAAGTGAAAAATATTTTTGAGTTTTGAAATAGTGGATGTGAAGATAGTAGTAGATATGAGGGAAATAAAATGCAGAAAATGTAAATGTTGAAATTAATATTGGATATATACGCTCTCGCGCACCCCCTAAGAACACCAAGTCTGGAGAGCCCCTGACGTAACCAGTGGGGCCCCTCAATGATTTAGGATACGCTCTCGCGCACCCCCTAAGAACACTAAGTGAAGATTTGTACTGATGTATCCGACAGAGGTCTCTCGATTCATCACTACCTGACACAAGATGGGTTTGGGATCGTAGTAGGCTTCCTACGCCTTTCCACCTCATTAAGCTCATATCTCCCTTCTACTCGCATAATCTTGCGCGCCCCTACATCCGAAGATCTCTAGCAGCTTATCATGATAGAATCCCACAAGAGTAAAGAGAACTGCCAACAGTTCAACACAAAATAACAGATAAAACATGAAATGAAGAACTCACAAAGGGAGAGATAAAAATAGTAGATAAACTTTATCTTCATTATCTTCCAGAAATTCATTAATCCATATTACATAATATAAATAAATAACAAAAAGGAAATAACTAAAAACACATAAACATGGAGAAGGAAAAGGAAAAAGATGGAAGGGAAGAGAAAAGGGAAAGAAATGTACTAAAAGGGAGCAAAGCTCTCAAATAAAAGGCCTACATTAAAAAAGGGAAGAGAACCTAGGGTTTGAGAGGAGAGGATGGTGGGCTGGAGTGGAGAGGGGGGGTCCTATTTATAGAGAAGGAGGAGAGGAGCTAGGGTTTGCTGAGGTCGGTGGGGAGGCGATCGCCCGCCATTTGGGCACCACTCGCCCCGTCTGGTCGCATTGTTCCCTCATGTTTTCAAATTTGAATTTCTTAGTGGGACGATTGCACCACATATATGCACCGCTTGCACCGTCGGTCGCCCCGGTCCAGGAATCTTTTCTGACTTTGACACCGACTGGAGTTGACCAGCACCGGGACGGTCGCCTCATTTTTTTGCACTGCTCGCCCTGGCCTTCAGAAGCCTTTTTACTCAATTTCTTCTTCTTTTTGCAATCAGGCCCTTGAGCTTCGGTCGTGTCCACATTCTTCATGTCCGAAGATGCCCAAAAGGTGTATGTTTCACCGTTTTTCACTCCCACAAGGATTTTCCTACCAAAGATACTCTAGCCCATGCTAAGTACTAGTAAACTATCATCAAAACACATGTTTTGGTAGTAAAAATATAAGCATTTTGCATGCTCATCACATAGTAAATGATTACCGATCTCTTATAAATGTTGATAAGGAACATGTCTTCTCTTGAACATCATTGCCACCAGTAAATGTTGATTTACATGATTTTAACATCATTTTGTAAAATATAAACATCACGAATATACATTTTGATCGTGATCAACATGATTGTACATCATCATCGTCATTTCATAAAGTCTGATCATCATTTTATCCAGAAATCAGAAGTGACGAGGCAATGTCACCATAACAATGGTGGTGGTGGTGGTGATGGCGACTGGAAAATGTGATTGCATGTTTTTCTTAGTCAGAACTGAATCTTGTTTATGCAAATGATAAACATGGTCTAGATGATGAATTGGAAGGCAATATGAAGTCATCGGAAGCATGACGGCGGTGACGGAAATATACAAGTATGTTGTTGTAAATCAGAATTGAATATTATTCACGCAAACAAGAAGAGTGACTATGATGAAGATCTCAAAGTTGCTAGCAGGGAGCATCACATTGTCTGGATGCGCGAGAAGGAACAAAGACAAAGACAAAGATGAGGAAGTGGATTTTATACGAGTGGCACAAACTGTAAATATGGTGAGGTCTTACATACATAGACTATGCAAATACGCATTCTATAGCTACCCACAATTTAATAATCAACTAACATCATTAAAGGTCAATGAAGTAATTGTATGTGGAATAAGGATTTCATTTTCTCTGGAATTTCGAAAATAGTGGGGTATTGTAGATTTTCTCATACCTCAAAGGTAATTGTAATTATCTGGTGAATCAGATTTCTGTGTTTCAAGTTAAATGAAACCTTTAAGTTGAGAGGGTGAATTAATTTTCTTCTAATCCCAATTTAAACCGACAAGGGTATTTTAAGGTGTATAATCATAGTTTGACGAATATTAGTTTTCCTTAGAATGATAATTTCAGATTTACACTTGTTTCTTTCGCCAGTTGTAAAAGAGAGAGTTGTGCGCAAACAAACTACCTTAATCTTCGTTTTTGATGATTCAGATTCAGACTTGCACCATCTTCCGACGCTTTATATATATATTTAAGTCATTTTTTTGCAATCCAAGTAGAAACATATATTTAATTTGTGCAAAAGAGGCACCAAATTAAGGGTCTTTTTGGTAGATGAAAAGCAAAAGGCTCAAAATAAACTACTCCATCTATCAAGTTACAATTTCATCACAGCTATGGTAGTGGGCCATTCAAAGGATAATTTTGTAAATTAAAGAATGACATGCTTTAAGACACTGACTTAGGCTTGTTGCTAAGCCTGTAAACCCCAGCCGACCACGATAGACGCAATTCCTGAAGACTACATTCTTTAACAAACTGTGTAGTGTTGCGTAAATCGAAGGCAATAAGCCCTTAAACCGAAGGCGGTTCCTCAAGAAATTGATTTTACTGTCAAAATCTGACTTCACATCCGCTCGATATCTTTCCTCAGATTTGTTATCCGTTTAATCTTATAAAATTCTCCAAGTTCACTCCTTTCTTTTATCTCTGTCTGCATTCAATGGTTGGTGGAAGCAAAACTTAAATAAACATCAGTGTTGTCTCCCATGTATCTCTTAACACAAATTGTAGCACTATCCTTCCTGGTAACTTTAAAAAGACGATAGAAAGCACGGATCGTACCTATCGACCCAACAAAAGACAATACTACTCTAACAACTGACTTCACACAACAAACAGGAAAACAAGAAGGGCCCTTTTAGTTTTTACAGATAGTGGAGTAAAATAACTGCTACTCAAACAAGCCATGGGGATGATAAACATGGCTCCTTAAATTAACAGAATATATTCTGAAGATCTTGCAAGGTCAAAAAAACAGAATTGACCAAACAAACCAAATTGCTACCAACTTCCATTACAAGCAACATGCAGAAAGCGCATTAACTCCTTTTTTTTTTTCTTCCCCTTCTTCCCTCAAACAATTAAGAAAGCTTCACTTCTTAACCATTGAACCAAAGTTCCAAAAGCAAGCCAGATTGGACTAATAACATATGACACATGCCTTGAACGAAAAGACCATCACCTCCAAACCTTCTTCAATGATAACAAAATTAGAAGCACTTCCTATGAACGATAGCAGGACCGGATTCATCATATTCGGCCTTGGTAATCCACATCTGCAGAAAAAATCACGGTAGGAGTTGATAAAAGAGCCCAAGGCAATACAGCATTTAGAAAACAGAAGACAAACGTATATGAGTACCTGCTGGAATGTGCTAAGAGATGCCAAAATTGATCCTCCAATCCAGACACTGTACTTTCTCTCAGGAGGAGCAACAACTTTTATCTTCATACTGCTGGGAGCTAGGGCTGTAATTTCTTTGCTCATCCTATCCGCAATTCCAGGGAACATGGTGGATCCACCACTCAGCACAATATTACCATAAAGATCCTTCCTGATATCCACATCACACTTCATGATGGAGTTGTATGTAGTTTCATGAATGCCACCAGCTTCCATTCCTATCAATGATGGCTGAAAAAGGACTTCAGGGCAACGGAACCTCTCTGCCCCAATTGTGATTACTTGACCATCAGGAAGTTCGTAACTCTTTTCAATGGCAGAGCTACTCTTTGCCATCTCCAACTCCTGCTCATAATCTAGGGCAACATAGGCAAGCTTCTCTTTGATGTCCCGAACAATTTCCCGCTCTGCAGTGGTGGTGAAAGAGTATCCTCTCTCCGTCAAAATCTTCATCAAGGCATCCGTCAAATCACGTCCGGCCAGGTCCAATCTAAGAATAGCATGTGGTAAAGCATAGCCTTCGTAAATTGGCACAGTGTGACTCACACCATCACCAGAATCCAAGACAATACCTGTTTATTTATGAACAGTATTATTAGTTAAATTGAGAGGAAGAAAAAAGTTCCGTAAATAAAAAACAACTGAAAAAGAGAAAGATAAGTGTATGTCCTAGATAATTAGCTCAGAAATGTTTGCTATTTGGGTGGGAAAAAACTACTTTTAGCAAGCTAGTGCTAGCACTAGCAATACAAGAAATGCAGCACCAATTAATAGGGAGTTATATGCTTCAAGAGCGCAATAGGTCTCATATTTCCTAACCAGCCCATGAAAACCCACAGCCAGAGGATGTAAAAAGGAATTCCCTTCTCTTCCATGGAATACAATTCAACATATTTTCAGCCTTTGTTTGCAGGAGATAAGCCCCACAAAAAAATCAAATTAAACCAACAAAGGACATAAAACAAAGGAAATGATGGACCAATATCTGAAACAAACCTGTTGTACGGCCACTAGCATAGAGGGAAAGAACAGCCTGAATGGCAACATACATTGCAGGGACATTGAATGTTTCAAACATTATCTGGGTCATTTTCTCCCTGTTTGCTTTAGGGTTGAGAGGCGCTTCAGTAAGGAGGACAGGATGTTCTTCTGGGGCAACACGAAGCTCATTGTAGAAAGTGTGATGCCAAATCTTCTCCATGTCATCCCAATTACTGACGATGCCATGCTCAATAGGATACTTCAAGGTGAGGATACCTCTTTTCGATTGGGCCTCATCACCAACATAAGCATCCTTCTGACCCATTCCTACCATGACACCTGTGTGGCGGGGCCGGCCCACAATGCTTGGAAACACTGCTCTAGGGGCATCATCACCAGCAAAGCCAGCCTGCAATTATGAGGTTAAGGTGAGCATGGTATGTTTGTTTCATGTTTGCTGACAGTAAATGCATGATAACCAAATGACCTCTGCATCAATGACATAGTACTGATCTTATGACTTTTAGAACAGATAACCATCATCAACATTAACATGTTTGGGAAAAAGACAGTGCTCACACAAATAGGTCCTACCATTAATTTACCCAATTCCAATTCCACTTAGAAAATCGAGAAAAAAACCTACCATTTAATCTCCACACCAGAACATAATCTAAAATTATTTGCGGACAGAGAGAACACTACAAAGTTAATTGAAGTGATGAACCACAGAAAGAGGTCAAAACAGGTAATTAGCTGACCTTGACCATTCCAGTTCCATTGTCACACACAAGGGGTTGAATATCTTCTGTATCAGCCATCTGTCAGAGGTCCTGAAAGAGGTACAATATCAGGAACAACAAACAATGGCACAATAAGCAGTTAAAAAAATATGAAAGTAACACTTTGATTCTCTGATTCACATCCGAACTTTCTACTAGAAACCTCCGTAGAGTGGAGCAAATAATATACTCCTCTTCTAGTAAAAAATGCATCAACTCCGCTCTTCTATTAATTCAAGCAATCATCCCAAAAACAACTTAACAGCATCCAAAAGCCCATACCATTAACATCACCATAACTCTATACAGTTTAGATCATACTTCAAATGCATGTTGGATGACAGTGCTAGTCATCCGAAGTTCAGTAAATCTAATAGTAACAGTTTTCAAACTACGATAAGCAACTCTTACTGATTCATTAAACTTCTAATAGCAACCTGTCCAACAGATTTACAAACTAATTAGCATCTGTATGCAGGCAAGATTGTCAACTTCTGAAGCATCTTACATGCGCGATCAAGTACCAACAACCAAACCTTTTCAAGATCCAAACCCCGGTAGAGAGATCAGTTAGAAACTCGGGTTTCAGTATGCAGATTCAAAATATTCAAACAGATCCGATGAGCACCAGAGCACAAGATCACGCACAAATTGAATCAAAGCAGTAATTTCAGGCAGATCTAGATCCTACGCAGAAAGTTGATGAATCAACACAAAAGGATAGCAAATCGAGCACAGAAATAACCTACTTCTAAAGAAGAAATCGAATTGACCAGGTCAGCAGACAGACCTTGGTGAAGGTTCCGCAAGATTGGAGCGGAGGAATGAGTCAGCTAGGACGAAGCAGGTGAGAGTGGCACAGGTGAAGATACGATCGGTGTGTTTGTTTTTTATACAGAGCAAATGGAGGCGAAATGAAGACGAAATGAAGCCCAAATTCACATTTGCTTTGCTGGTTTGCTTTTAGCTTTTCTGTGCAATGCTAGCTGGTTAGAGTTGGGAGGGACAAAAATGTAAAAGTGTTAGCTCGGCCGTCGAGTTTGAGACCCTTCTCCGTTGTTGGCGGCCACGTAACTCGGTGGGTCAAGTGACAACTTATCATTGTTGTCCTTGTTGTTTCTGAACCCAATTTGTGGGGAAAAGCACTCAAAATCCCTGAATTTTTTAATTTACCACGAATCAGTCATTGAACTTCTTATCCGGACAAATAAAACATTGAATTTCTGATATTGTACTAATTTAGCTACTACGTCTGATTTGTTATGATTTTTTACTCAAAAGAATGATGTGGATTAAGCGGTAAGTTAAATATAAGGTATCTCGAAGTGTCCAATTAAAAAAACATGTTAAAATAATACTCCATGTCATTTTTTTATACTATTCTTTTAACGTAGAGTATCAAAAGGAAAGTCAGAGCGTAGTTAGGGTAAGAGAAAATGACGTAATATTCTTTTAATGTGTGTATGTTTTTTTAATCGGACATTTAGAGACACTTTTAAGTTTAACTTTATGCTCAATCCGCGTCATTTTTCTGCCTGAAACGTCATCAGAAATCAAACACAGTGGCTAAATTATTACAAATTTAAAAATTTAGTGATTTATTTGAGCAGATAAAAGATTTAGTGGTTGAGTCGTGATAAATTGAAAAACTTAATATTTTTTTTTTTTTTTGTGCTTTTTGCCCTCAATTTTTCCCCTATATATGTTTTCTTCATGATTAGATATCTTGAGTTTAAGTACACTCCTACACCGTGATTATAGAAAAAAGTAGGGCTATTAATTCGGAAGCTTTGGATACTTCACCAAAGTAAACTAGGGCCTGTTTGGACATAAAAGTGAAAGTGTAGAAGTTAAACATTTTAAACCAATTTGGATTGAGAAGTGGTACGTTGGAAAATAGTAATCCATAATATCGAAAATGGTTATAATCTCATTTTTGGTCCATCTCTCATTAAGAATGATTATTTTATTGGGGCTATTTGTAAATGTTACAAAAGTTTAAGACTAAACTTGTAATTTTATTGGGATCATGTTGTGATTTATTTACAAACTTGCAGAAGAATGACTACTTACTTTTTGCTTAAAAGAAGCAGCTTCTCTCCTGTCTTATAAGAACAAACTACTCTATATGTAACAATTGTAAGTAGGAAAACAGCCGCTTCTCAACGTTAAACAATAACCTAGTATCAAGTTATCAACTACATATGTATTGCATTCATCAATGCCAAAAAACCAATAGCAGGATGAGGCCCTCTTCCTGAGTGTTTCTGATAACCTGAGTTCATCACAATAAAAACAATTCAGGCTACGAGTCAAATCAAAATCAACATAAACCAATTGCATGGAGCACTTTTGCACCTGGGTTTCGCATAACATAGTGACATGACCCAGCTAACAGTGGATGTTGGGGAGCAGTTTGAATAGAAGCTCATCTGCTCCACTGAAGGAGCAAGTTTCTGTTACTAGAGCTCCCCAAGCATCAGCATCAAACCCTAGATTTCTCTTATCCATCTCCTCAAGAACTAAGTAGGCATCACTAATCTTCCCACCCTTCAGAAGCCCCACAACCAAACAACAGAAAGTTCCCAAACGTGGGAGATGCCCATTTGCCAGCATTGCACTCAAAACCTTCAATCCTGAATCAAAATCCCCTGACCGGCAAAACCCATCAACCATCATCCTGTATGTAGCTGCATTAGGTATACAGCCTTTCATCTGCATATCGAGCATAATTCTATATGCCTCGGCAGCTTTACCCTCTTTGCATAGATAATTAACCAAAATGTTATAGATAACGACATCTGGTCTGAATTTCCTTTTCTTCATCTGTTTAAGCAATAACTTTGCCTCCTCCAGTTCCCCCCTTCTTCCAAGATCACTCAACAATACCCCAAAGTTAACTACCTTTGGCTTGCAGCCTCGATATTCCATGTCAAACATCAACTTTACAGCCTCTTCATACTTACCTACGTAGCAGAGGCCTTCCATTAACAGAGCATATGTTACTGCATTTGGGTATTTTCCTTTCTGAATCATGTCCTCGAGCAAAGTCTTTCCTTTATCCACTTCCCCCTGTTTACAAAGAAACCCTATAAGGCTATTGTAGGTAACAACGCTTGGTTGTACCTTTCTCTCCAGCATTTCTTCAAACAGCTCACAGGCTTCCCCAAAACTCTCATTTGCAAGAAGTCCCTTCATCAAGATATTAAATGTTACTGAATTTGGACGAAATCCCATCTTATGTGATTTATCAAAAAGCTGTTTTGCATCAACAAACCTACCATTATCAACAAGAACATTGAGAATGGTATTCAAAGATTGACGTGAACGGACACAATCAAAGCGACGCATCTTATGAAAAATATCAATAGCCTTATCCACCAAATGGGCTTTTCCGTATTGCTGAATCAAGCCAATAAAAAGGCTCTCTCTACAGCGAATGTTCCGATCAATTATGTAGCCAAGGACAGTTTCAACAGCATCAAAGTCATGCAATTTTGCAAGCTTGTATATGAGAGAAGAATATGAAGGGTAGTCATGCCGAAACCCTGTTTGATGATATTCATGAAAGAGCAACAAAGCTTCATCAGCTTCCTTTGTTTCTTTCACATCAGTCACAAATGCTATGTTTCCGCGCCGATTTCTTGAAGTTTTATGGGAATGTTCCATGCTGCTGGGCTTGGCCCTGGAATTTCTCCAATTATGAGCATGATATTGCTGAAAAAATATACAGTTCCGTAACAGTAGCTTCTTGATAGCGATTGATCGAAAATGAATCATGGTTCTAAAACCACCAAAAAACAATTTTCCAAGAGCAGAGGCATTTGAGAAAGATACAGCCTGAGCCTGACATAGTCAAGATTTGGTGGCCAACCAGAATTGTTTGGGTTGGAAACTGTAATTTCAGGCGAACCTGAAGTTGTGCACCTGCAGCAGAACACAGAATAAGTCTTATGTCAAAAGTTTAGGTCCAGCGAACTTTTAGAAGTTTCAGAAGCTAGAAGAAAGACTTGAACACTAAAACATGAAAAAGGGTTGGTGTAATAGATGACCAGAATCAACTTCCAACAGAAGAAATGCTGTTTTAAGACAGTTAAAAAAAAAAAGAAGCAAGTCCATGCTACCTTCAGTCCAATCATTCTACAATAGTTATCCAACTAAGCATGCTCCCCCATGGTCCAGCATACAAAGCGAGCATACTCATCTTGAGTATTTTTCAAACAAAATCAGCATGAATAATTTTAATATACAGGTCATCAATTTATTCATCATATAGTTCACCATATTTCCTCCCCATTTTTGTCATATTCGAAAAGCTCATATAGATCTTCAGAAAATTGAATCTCTCTCATAACATACAAAAAACTCCCCTTTAATTACAGCATATACAAACAGTTTCCTTCATAATGTAATTGCAAACACGATATTTGAGCTTCAACTGCCAGCTGTGATAAAAACAATAAAATAATTGAAAAATCCATACAAATAGCATCAAATGCCCAATCTAAAAAATCATAATCGAAGAGCTATACCCGTATATTGCTATGTATCGAGCTAGCATAGCAAGGAACAAAAAAAAAAAAGTCTAACTATAAGAATTTATTCTTAGAATAAATCATGTAGTTTTTCCTATTCTCCAGTTAACAAACCTAGCAGCTCCTTCACTATCACCAACATACAAGCTAATGTTTAACAACATGCAAGCTCCTTCACTATCACTTTTCAAATAGCCAGTAACATCAAGGTTAGCTACTGCATCATTCTGAAACAAAGTGCTTAAGAGAATAGTCCATCTGTTATCCAACTTAGATATCACGTTTAACAACCAAAGCTCGCATCTAGTGTGATTTAGGAACACTTATTGGCATGAATCCTTCAACTGATCGTTACCCTTCCACGCTTGTTTTGGCCACTAATTGCATCATCGAACGTGTCTCCAATTTTCAGCAATTGGAAGCTGAAACAAACACAAGTGACTATACCTAATATCCACCGAGTCCTAATAAAACAAACACAACTAAGCTCTTCACTGCACCGCTCACTGAAATAATTCGCTAGATTCTAAGGCAATGGCAACCGAGTAATCTCTTATAACTATTCATAATCACTGACTTGGTACTTACCTTATTATTCACTTGCGACTTGCTAGAGACCGAAAGACCTGGGGCCAGAGACGAGATGAGACACGAGAGACTCTTTCTTGCTGCTGGGTGCTGGAGGCTAGAGACCAGGCGCCGTCGCGTCGACGCCAGTAGGTGCTGGCTGCTAGAGTAGTGGAGTGGGTGAGAGAGTGGGAATGGCAAGGCCTGGGGTGGACCGGAGAGCTGAGACTCTGAGAACGAGAGGCTGCTGCCGCTACTTAGTGAGGAATAAATTCTACTATAATTCTATTTATGGATAATTTGTAGAAATATAGAATTTATTCAACCTTTGTGCCTTATATATTTTTTTATGGAAAGTTGCTAGCATATGCGTTTATCATAGCATCGTTAAACAATTTACTTTTGGGTTTGGATTTAGTTTGCTTTTGTTGTGCTGCTACTTTTTTATCTGAATAAAATTTATTTTTAGTCATTTAATTATAGTATGTGTTTTATTTTAATTATATTTTAAGAATTTATCATATTTTGATCTTGAAATTAGATTTTTTGTCCTGTTTTACTCCTATCATTAAATTATCTGTTAAGTTTTCCGTTTCTTTTTCTATTTTACAGAAATACCCTTATCTTTATCAAATATTTAATAGAAATTTAGTCATTCAATTTTTTCCTAATTTACATACAAATCCTTACATTTTTTCTCTCTCTCCCTCTTGCTCCCATCATCTTCCCCTCTCTTTATCCATTTCCAGTTAACTCGAATTCCTTTATCTTTTTTCTCAGATCTTGTTCATTATGTTCGTACTAGTCATAAGAAAAACTATGAGTTAGGCACCAAAATCCGATTTCGATTTGTAAAAAAAGAAAAGACTTAAGATATCTTTACTTTTAGATTTTAAGATCTCTTTAATCATTTATAAAAAGTCTCTTTAATAAAAAAAAGAAACTTTAAGATCTCTTCATTTACAGTGGGCAATGGTTTAACAAGTCAGGTGCAAGTTGATGGATGACGGTGGCGAATCCCGCCAGAGGGAGTATCAGAGTTCGGCAGAGACGTAGGAGGCGCTGGGGATACCGATCCAGAGTTCTGAAAATTCGATCCATCGATCTAGTTGGCAGATCGTGAGATCTGGAATGTCGATCCGTCGATCTAGAGATGGATGAGGAACGGTGTTCTGACGGTCGGGGAGCACCGAGGCGACGTCTTTTCCTACTAAATGCGACGGAGCTGAGCCTGGACCCTTTCTCTGACCTCCATCCTCTTCTTCTCGGTTTCTTTTTCTTTAGCTCTGAAAGAGGCGAGATCCTCAATCATGAACTATGATTTTGAAATGGGTATGCGGCTTGTGGCTGGGCCCATCGACGGCGGTAGGGGGACATGCAAGAGGATGGTCAGCGGCTTTAATTTGTTTTGCTTCATTTTTAGCTTTTGGATGCCTTAATCTGTTTATCAAGTTTGTTGGGGAGATTAACATGTTCTGAACTAAGAAAATGTGGTGAGCTTCAACAGAGACGACGTTGTTGGGGATGGGGAAGGTTAGGTTAGGGTCCGTGTTTTGTAACTTTGTTGGGTAAAGATAGAGAAAAAAAACTAAGGGACTTGTATGTATATTTATTGTAAGTTTAATGATTAGATTTATATTAAAGATGTAATTAGGTTATAACTATAGGGGTATTTGAGTAAAAATAGCAATAGAAACAAAGTCATTAACAGTTTTTTTGGACCGAAGAACTAAAACATGACAAAAAACTCAATTTTAGGATTCAAATAGGACGAATTCTTAAAACATGACCAAAATAGGACACGCGCTATAGCTAAGGGACTAAAAATGGACTTTACTCTTTTTTA
This sequence comes from Daphne laureola, assembly GCA_038382905.1. Lineage (NCBI taxonomy): Eukaryota > Viridiplantae > Streptophyta > Magnoliopsida > Malvales > Thymelaeaceae > Daphne > Daphne laureola. The sequence continues at coordinate 15,225 of JBBYHH010011172.1, forward strand.
TTTCTACAACAAATGTTGAAGTCATTCTTTGTTTGTGTGTTTGGACTATTATAGTGGTAAGAGTGTCGTTCGGATATTAGCGATACCGGGGTTGAGCTACGTCAGCGCCATCGCTGATCTGGCGAAGAGCAACAACACGCTCCCATCCTCCAGCTACTTGTCGACAAAGATGAGCCTCTGCTGGTCTGACAAAATCCGCTCCTTATCTTGGATCTCCGCCTTCACATTATCAATTATGTTAGAGCTTTCCACCTCCAATGTGATCGTCTTCCCAGTAAGGGTATTAACCAAAATCTGCATTCCTCCACATAGACGGAGGACCATGTGGAGGGTCGACTCCTTTTGGATGTTGTAGTCAGTGAAGTTACGGTCGTCCTCCAGTTGCTTTTCGGCGAAGATCAACCTCTACTAGTCATGTGGGATTCCTCGACCTTAGTTTTAGGATCTAACCAGTTAATCTCTTCTCATGTTTACAAGACAACTACCTATTGGCTTTGGAGCTTGATAAATCATGGAAAAAAGTGTTGAGACAAGGTGGACTATGATGATGAGTGACCTTTAAGAGTTGGGCGTGGCAAGAGCGACGTTGGGCAAGAATCTGTCCGATGGTGAAGAGCTAGGGATGTGAAGGGTGGGGTCTAGATGTAAACTAAAATAATTGAGGGTATAATAGTTAGAATTTAAAAAGTTAAGGTTCATTTTTTATAATTATACCTAATATCTAACAAAATCTTCTAAAGTCACTAATCTTTAGGGGATAATCGTATGTTTCCACAAATTTCAGGGAGTTTTTTGTAGAATTCCAAAAACACGGGAGAAAACCAGAGATTATTATGCTAACTCAAGGAGTTTTTTTGTAAATTTCTGGAAAAAAATATCTCATTTTCCCAACAACGTTTGGTTATTGGACCCAAACTATCACTACTTTGAAAAAATACCTAATCTAAACACTATTTTTAGTTTTATGGTCCGATTTTACCACTCAAATATTTGTTGGTCTCATTTTATCATTAAATTAGTAAACGGCGATTCTTCCCGTCACGGTAATTCGACGTGGCAACCAGGTTGGCAGACGGATCAGATTTGAAACTTTATGTATGTTCTTGTTCCAGTTTGAAACTTTATTTATTTTCCACGCGTATTATCTCTGTATCATTTCTATACCTATCTCTACACCCATCTCTCTTATAACTCACCACAGGGAAGAATCAAACTCCCATCTCTAGTACGTAGATTCACATTTTTTGGCGTCGGTGTCGGATCACATTTTCTGGCGTTGATCCGATTTACTTCAACCTCAACTCTTCACGGTGCCATGAGGTTGCTTGTCATCGCCGGAATCTACTTCGACGCCGACCAATTCTTCCCAATCCGCCACAATCCCTAATCTGCCATCGTCTCTGCTGAGTGTTCACATCTCAACACCAGGTCTACGGAAGAGCCGACCGGTGAGATTGAACCTTGTAAAAATAGCTTTGAGGGGAAGTCACAATAGGATCATGAAAAGATTTCTGCTTCAAGGGTCCCAATTTGTTGAGAGTGAGTTTTCCCTAATCAAATTAATGGTGGCTTGATTTCTGAGACGTGTGCTTCTGGGCTCGTAGAAGCATGTAGATTAAGTTCGTTTCTGTTTACTAGCACTAGTAGTAGGATAGTTGCAACTTATGCCTTGTGTTCTTCTAGTTCATGGTATTTCTTGTTACAATCCTCTGTGAGATCCTGTTTCAAA
>JBBYHH010011283.1:0-16952 GCA_038382905.1 Daphne laureola
TTGGTTTTATTGCATATCATATTATAGCATGAACTGTTCATAGCACGCTAACATCTTCTTGCAGGGAAACATTTTTATCAAAACCTTTACCCTTGCTTGCACCCTTACTGAGTTCTTTTCGAGGACTCATCGCTTCTTATTCCCTTATTTTTCAAGAGTGGCTGATTCACCACCGGCGGAGTAGCTCCGTGCTGTGGTTTGTGTTTTTGTGCCTTTGAGGTACTAGTGTTTTGGTTAAAGCAATTGCTGCTTGTTATAGTTTGGTGGTAACAAGCTCGGCCATAACAGATATTTGATATCTGAGTTGAGTGTTATGTGTAATTTTATGACTAACGTTATTTTCTTCTCTGGTTTTATTCAGCAGTAGCAGTAACCAGTAGAGAGAGCCGGAGTCTGGTAGGCTCGACCTTGTGAACTACTAGGTATCGCATCATGGCAGTTTTGGGCTCTGTAAATGTAAATGGCATGTCCATGTATAGCTAGAAAGCATCAGGATTACTGTATAGTTTGTCGCAGTATGATATTGCTAAGTGATGTAAAATGCATGCTTGTGCGATATATGTATGTTTGCGGCCGTTTTGAATTGTGGGGTTCGAGTGCATATTTGGAGTGCCCAAAAGTTGCACGTTATTAATTTAAAGAAAAATTTTAACGGGCCAGGTTTGGTTTCAAAATGGGTTCGCCGTGTCATGATAACCTGCGTTAGGTTAAGTAAATAGAGTTTAGGCGAGTCGCTGGTTCCTTCCACCCCCGCTCCCACATCGGCAACCTGCACCTCCTCCGGGCTCGGCCAGGGGTGGTGGTAACAAGTTGGTATCAGAGCAGGTTTTCCGGAAGCAGTCTTCTGGAACTTATATTAAATATGTTTAGGCGGATAATCCTCCGTTTTACCTATCTGTTCCAGGATAGTTCAGTGATGAGGTGGCCACCTCATCGCGAGAACTATTTTAGAATGGAAAGTAGAATTGAGGGTTAACTGTCTAAACATGTTTGATATATGTCACACTTTGTTTCATCTCAATGTTTGGAATTGAGATGTTAGAGTTAGATAACTGGCATCATGCATTGCATTTACATTATAGAGCCATTAGGAATACTGCTGCTTGCTGTTGTTGAGAAGTTAACCATATGTCATATTTGGTTGTTGTGTGTATTGCAGTGATGCCTAACACTCATAGTCGGCGAGGGTTGCATTCGGGGAGTGCAGATTCTACCCCATCTAGAGAACGGGGCAGGGGGCGTAGGACCTCAAGACGAGGACAACCCCAGCCAAATCCTCCATCACATTAGAGGGTTCCAGTGAATCTTATTGATATACTGGGACAGATCAGGAGTGTCCTGAATATAGTTTGGGAAGCAGGAATACCGGGCAATACGCCATTACAAGTTAACCCAGCAGTTGAGGATAGCTCAGCTGAGTGGGCTGAGGAGAATGCTACTGAGTTGGATGGCTCCGGTGATAGCATGACTTCGCTTACTGATTCCGGGAATTACAGTAGAGGTCAGTGTCCCAATGAGGCACAGTTGGAGCACAGATATTCATTTTGTGCATGAGGGATGGGATCAGAGGGTAGGTGTGACCACCCCGCGCATGACTGTCACAGAGTTGACGGAGATCGAGTTGATGGCCGTCATCATCGAGATCAGGGCGATGATGACTTTGAGTTTGACAGTAGGGTTGTGAGACCACGAGTTGAACATGTGGTAGTGCCGGATAGGGTGACGTTGATGGAGCATTTCCAGCATCTCAAACCTCCAAAAGTTTCAGGTGCAGGAGAACTAGAGGTAGCGGAAGCATGGTTTTCGGATATCGATCGACTTTTGGTAAGGATGAATCTCCCGACTGAGGAGATGGTATCATTGGCTACCCTCAACCTACGCGATATCGCGTATGAGTGGAAGAAGGGGGTAGTCGGTTTGATCAGAGCACGGGATGGGCTGAGAGGTCCACAGGATCCTGCAATGTCATGGGAGTAGTTTTCTCGCCTATTCCATGAGAGATGGGTTGGCTATGCGGTCTGTGAACGCACACAGATAGAGTTTGACCATCTGGGTCGGGAGACCAAGAGTGTGGCGGAGTACGACCATGAGTTTAGATGGTTGGTGCGTTTCGCCATTCAGTATCACGGTCAGGAATAGGAGAAGGCCAAGCATTTCATGCGAGGCTTGCGTCCTGAGATTGGGAGGTATTTAGAACCAATGAGTATTACTTCTTACTAAGAGGCAGTGCAGAAGGTCTCAATCATGGAGATGCACGAGAATCGGATTAGAATAACAACAGATAGACCCCGAACTAGTGGGGGAGGGTCAAAACCGTAGGGAACACCTGGAAAGGCAGGTCAGGGCAATAAAGGCAAGGGCGTAGTTGAGACAGCACCGTATTGTCATGTCTGCAGGAAGCGTCACATGGGCACGAGGTGCTATCGTGAGTCGGGCCAATGTATTGGGTGTGGTGCAGCAGACCACTGGATTAGAGAGTGTCCACGGATACAGGGTCAGGGCACAGCAGGGCAAGACCAACTTCAGCCGCGGGCCAAACCCAACATGCTTCAGGGCCGCGGGGCACTTTAGATTGGGCAAAGAGCTCTGCAGCAGGGGAATCAGATTCGACCACCAGTACCACCACCACAGCCGCGGCCATACCAGGGTCGACTTTTGAATTTTTAGACTTGGGTGTTCTTTCTTAGAAGGCTTTTCATCTGAGTTCAGCTTGCTCTCTCCTCCCTTCGAGCATGTCCAGGTTAGTCCTTAACCCCTTTTCATTTTCAACTTCTTGGAAGGTTTGTGCCCGAAGGGATGAATTAGTTACTTGTATCAAGATTAATGCTTCGGTTCTATACATAAGCGAAAAAAGGGTTTCCCCGATGGCTTTCCTATGGGTGGTTCGGTAACTCCAAAGGACGTGTGGGAGTTCTCCAGGCCATTTTACTTTGGACTTTCCTAACCTCTTATTCAATCCTTCTTTAATGGTCCGGTTTGAGACTTCTACTTGCTCGTTGCTTTGTGGGTGTGCAACTGGTGCAAAGTGCATTTTAATACCGAATTCTTGTGCAAAGTCTTGGAATCCGGAGTCTATAAACTGGGATCTGTTATCAGCAATGATAACCCTCGGGTACCCGAACCGACAGATAATGTTATTCCATATGAATTTTTGTATGTTTTCGGCTGTTATAATAGCCAAAGGTTCTGCTTTGATCCATTTTGTGAAGTAGTCGACTGCCACTACGCAGTACTTCAAGCCTTCTGGTTCCATCGGTAGTGCCCTAATGAGGTCGATTCCCCATACTACAAATGAGATTGGATAATCTGCCGAACTTATGAGTTTGGATGGTAATCTTTGTATGTGAGCATGCTCTTGGCACCTCCGACCCTTGTTAACTAGGTTTTTTGCTTGCTCTTTCATGCTTGGCCAAAAATATCCTTGCCTTAAAATGACCGCGGCCAGTGCTTCTGCTTTGATGTGGGATCCACAGGTGCCTTCGTGAACCTCTGTTAAGATCTCCTCAGTGTCTTCTTCCCCGATGCACTTTTTTAAGGGGAAGGCATAGCCTCTTCGGTATAGATCATCCCCGATGGCTACAAATTTTCCCAATTGCCTTCGCATTCGTGTGGCTTCTGTTGTATCTTCGGGGAGTATGGCTTCGGTTAAGAATTTCCAATATGGCAGACGCCATCCCGAGGTGATGTTTTGAACCCGGATTGAGTTTATACTTGACTGGCTTCTTTCTTCATCGTACCGTTCGGCTTTGGACAGTAGGTCTGTCTCCGTATTCATTATCCACTGAATTTTTTCAAGATGTAATTTCTCGAATTCTTTGATGAGGTTTTTGGTCATGTCCACCTACTTCTTCAGGTTTGGTTCTCTGACTTTGTATTCCCCAATCATTTGTTGTACTAGTAGGTTTGAGTCGCTATATGCTTTTAGAGACCAGATGCCTGCTTTCTTTGCCAATTCCAGTCCTGATATGAGGGCTTCGTACTCGGCTATATTATTTGTAATCAAGAATGTAAATCTGATGGATCAGGTTACTTTCATGCCTTCGGGGCCCTGCAGTACCAGTCCTGCCCCTTGCTTTGCTTCTCCGGAAGATCCGTCCACATGAAGCATCCATACCGGTTCATCGGCGGGTTCAGGAGTTTGATCTTCTGACTTGAAGGGTAATTCGGCTATGAAATCAGCGAGTGCTTGCGCCTTGATGACCTTTCTTGGTTCGTACAAAATTTCATACTCTGATAGCTCGATGCACCATTTGGCTAATCTTCCCGAATGATCAATTTTTCTCATGATATCTTTGATTGGTAAACTGGTTCGGACCAAGATGTTGTACCCCAGGAAATATGGTTTTAGCCTTCGTGCTGAGAGGATGAGGGCGTAGATTATCTTTTGAAGCATCGGGTACCGGACTTCAGCTCCATGCAAGGATTTGCTCACGTAGTACACAGGCCACTGGTGTCCTTGCTCGTCCTCCTGAACTAGAACTGAACTAACAGCTTTGTTCCTGATCGCAAGATATACTATCAGAGGTTTGCCCTCGGTCGGTTGTCTCAATCTCGACATTTCATCTAAGTACACCTTTATGCTTTCCCATGCATTCTGGCATTCGGGGCTCCATGTGAAACTGGACCTTTAGGCAGCCTTTTGTTCCTTGGTTAGTTTCTCACCCTTATTGACCCCGATCCTTCCAGGTTCGGCTCCTTCCTTGACTAGTAGTTTAAAGAAGGGTCTGCATTTGTCTCTTTACCTTGATATGAATCTACTCAGGGCTGTTATTCACCGGAGCAACCTTTGTACGTCTTTGATAGACATCAGGGTTTTGGTATTCATGAGTGCTTCTATCTTTGCTCGGTTTGCATCTATACCCCGTTCAGACACCATGAATCCAAGAAACATTCTCGCTTTTACCCCGAATACACATTTGTCCGGGTTGAGTCTCAGGTCGTACCTTTGGAACCGCTCGAAGACCTCCTCTATATCTTGAATTAGGTTGTCTTCTTCCTTGCTTTTAATAATGATATCGTCGATGTAGACTTCCAGGTTTCAACCAATTTGATCCCTGAAAATCCGATCCATGAGCCTTTGATAGGTAGCTCCGACATTTTTTAGCCAGAAAGGCATCCTTTTATAACAATGAATGCCGGACTCACTGATAAAAGAAGTTTTTTCCTCGTCCGTGGGATTCATTCAGATCTGGTGGTACACGCTGTAGGCATCCAGAAAACTAAGTCTTGCGTGTCCGGCTGTCGAGTCCACCAGTCTATCTATTGGTGGGGTAGGATATTAGTCCTTCGGACAAACGTCATTTAGGTTGGTAAAATCTATGCACATGCCTAGCTTGTTACTATCTTCTCTAGTTACGACCACTGGGTTACTTAACCATTCGGGATACGAGGCTTCCCTAACGACGCTTGCATCGAGTAGCTTTAAAATTTGTTCTTGGATGAATTCTCTTTTCATGGGGGCGTTAGTACGCTTCTTTTACTTTATTGGCCTTGCGTTTGGATCAGCACAAAGATTGTGTTGGATTATTTTGGGATCGATCCCTGGCATATCACTCGGAGAGTAGGCGAACAGATCTTTATTTGACTGAAGTAAGCTTACAAGTTTTGCTTTACTTTTCTCAGGAAGATTGCTCGTTATTCGAGTGGACCGATCCTCTATAAGCATGACCTCTTCTGTGATCAATTCTTCATTTTCTCCTACCTTAGACTCTCAGAATTTGGGTTATCAGCCTTTGGGTGTTTCTGACTGATGGCCATCACGTCCTTTGCCTCTTTTTGATTGATGTAGATGGATGCATCCCCTTCATCAGTTTCAAACATCACAGTCAGGTACTTGACATCGCTTCTCATGTGAATGGCCCCTTGGGTCTCCCTACCGATGATAGAATTGTATGCTAAGGGCACATCTATGACCAGCCATTTGACCATTAGTGTAGTATATCGGGTTTCTCCTTCAGGACTCGAACCCATAAACATGGTTGAGAGTTCAATGCACTCGAGGACATGTAACTCATTTGGTCTCACTCCATATGTGGCAGTCTTCACTGGGGTGAGCTTACCGGACTTGAGATTTAGTTCTTTGAATATTTTGGCAAACAAAACATCTGCGTTCGAGCCATCATCACAAACGAACCTTTTAACATCAATCATCCTGATTCTAACGGTGATAACTAGTGGGTCATAGTGCGGGATCTTTACCTCTGTACCATCAGCTTGCTTTACCTTGTCTGAGGGGCCACTGTAGCTGAGGGATTCCACCTCTCTAGCCTTCCTCTTTCTCTCGTTGGATCCAAGGGTAGTGGTGATGGTGTTGATCGTACCGGTGGCTTGTCCAGGGGGCTTCTTCCATCTCCTGTCAAAGTCTGATTCCTCATTATCCCTTTTGTCCTTGCCTTGGGACTTCCTCTCTTCCAATGGCAGTATCAGGAACTGTGCTAGTGAACCTTTTTTGATGAGGTGCTCAATGTACCTCTTCAGTTGGTAGCATTGTTCGGTATCGTGGCCATTTTCCCGATGGAACTGACAGTACTTTCCTTCATTCCATTTGGCCCATTCGGGCATTGTCCTTGGCCAGCTTACATTTCCCTCTCTCTTCAATGCAGCTAAGACCTTGGTTCAGGATGCATTGAGAGGGGTCAGTGATATCGGCTTCCAGATTTCCTTTTTCTATCCCTTCCAACCTTCTGAGCTTCTGGGTCTCGGATTCCCCCTTCATTCTTCAATCCTGAGCTCCCGAGCCTCCCTGACCTCGGGTTTTACTTCTCATTGTGAAAGCAACTCTTGGGCTATCATATGCTCGTGTGTGACCTAATACATCTCTTCGATGGAAGTGGGGTTCTTCCCGGATAGCTCGCACATCAATCTCGAATTAGGCAACAAAGCTTTAACAAATGTCATGGTGTGACTGTTATCGGTGAGGTCAGATGTGTGCACTACTTCTCTATTGAATCTCTCAACAAATTCCCTAATGCCTTCGTTCGGCCTTTGTTTGATCTCAAACATTTGGATTGCTCGCTTAACTGACCTCTTGCTCCCGATGAAGTGGGTTGTGAATTTAGTGGCGAGTTCCCCGAAGGAAGAAATTGAATCTGAGGGCAGGGCATTATACCAGTTGGAGGCCGGGCGTCCGAGGGCTACTTCCAAACATTTGCATAGTGTGACTTCATCTGCTCCTTTCAGCTCCATTGCTCTCTTGTACTTCCTGATGAATGCATCCGGGTTACCCGTGTTGTGGTAGATTTCCAAAGGGTGTGGGAGGTTGAATACCCTCGGCATTGGGATTTCCCAGATCCTGTGAGTGAAAGGGCCTTCTTTATTTATGGATCCCCAGGGTTTTGCTTCCGATGTCCTCTTAGGATCCCTTTCTAGTTCTTCCAATCTCCGAGTTAACTTCCTGATAACATCATCTCTCGGGTCTCCCCTTGTCAGTCATTCAGGCCTTGGGGATCGGTTCCGGTTCCTTGGTGATCGGGATCTATGAACCTCCCTCCCCCTTGGGTCAATGAGTTCCGGACTGGGAGTCTGGGATCTATCAAGGTAGGGCCGTGGTTGGAATGCGACGTGACTGATCTGTTCCATGAATGCCTCATCCTCCATCATCGGTTCTGTCTATGTTCTGCCATTACCATCCTGATGGTTCTGATCAGGGCTTGATCCAGGGTATTTGATGCTTGCCTGAAATTGCTCCGGTCCAGACTTGAAGAGGCCCTAAGGCTAGCTAGTTCATTGGTTGGACCAGCGGACGTGCGATCGGCCGCACTTCTAATGTATTCTGGATCTGAACCTTCGATGAGTCGGTTCTCACCTTCAGGTCCTGCTTCATGAGAACAGGGAGCCCCCATCAACTGCTGTCTATTGGTGTTCTCCCAGGGGCTTTCTCCATTCCCACAGATGGCACCATTTGGTGGCGGTGCTCCAATTGGGACCACCACACTGTTAGGTCTCTGGCTCCTAGTCTTGATGACGTTCAGCTATATCTTCCTGTCTCATTGAGGTTAACCTGCACAGTCGACAGAATCTACAAACCGCGCTGGGGTTTTGGCCAGCGGTGGGTCCTTTGATGCTTAAGTCAGTATAATGGGTAGAGAGAATCTGTCAAGACCTTGGGCAGAGTGAATAGTTACCTTAAATGATGGAATGATGTAGGCTTATATAGTCTTATCTAATAGAATGAAACATTTGTATTACTTGATAGGAAAGAGTCGGTTGGTGTCAGAGGATATGTGGCATGTGTATGCTAGATGCAAGCCATCAGGTTCTAATGCACTGAGGGTATGACTTTGGCTTGTGGATGAATGCGTTCGGGTATGGTACCTTCAGCCGCTTTTAATGGGGCCTCTTTCTTGGGTTGCTGACTCAAGCATCCTTGTGTTCTTTTCTTGGTTCATGGGCTCACTTTGGGCCTTGTGAACTTGATTTGGGCCTATCGGCCATCAACCAAGTTGTGAAACGTGGGTCATGGTCAGATATAATGGAGTCTGGCACACCATGTAGCCTCATTATCTCTTTGATGTATAACTGAGCCAACTTCTCTAGTGAATCTGTTATTCTCATCTGCAGAAAATAAGCACACTTGGTTAATCGATCCATAATGACCTAAATAGTGTTATGATGTGATCGAGTTAGAGGCAATCCTATCAAGAAATCTATCGTAATGATTCCCCATTTTCTTACCGAAATAGCTAATGTATGTAATGTTCCAGCTAGCTTTTGGTGTTCTACTTTCACTCTTTGGCATGTGCCACACTTAGAGACATAAGTAGAAATATCTCTTTGTGTGCCAGGCCACCAAAGGTGACTTCTCAAATCATGATACATCTTCTCACTTTCAGGGCGAACACTCAATCTGCTTGCATGGGTATCCTCTAGCAGATCCTCTCGGAGTCCTGAGGCTTTAGGCACATAAAGACGATCTTTGAAATATAATAGTCTTTGCTTTTAGTCAAGGACTGGTACAAGGATCCCTTCTCTCCTGTAGAGATCTTTTTCAATACTGAATCTTCTTCTTGTGCCTTACGTACTTTGTCAAGCCATTCAGATTATATAGTCAATGTATACATCTGTTCATGTTCCCAATGCTCTCATTTATGCCACAAGCATACTAAATCATTTTCTTTAGTTATGTCTATAGTGTTTCCACTCGTAAGTAATCCAATATACTTTCTACTTAGCGCATCTTCTACCAGGTTACCCTTACCTACTGTATACTAAATGCTACAGTCATAGCCCTTGATATACTCAAGCCATCTGCACTGCCTCATGTTCAACTCTTTTAAGTGAACAAATACTTCAAACTTTTATGTTCCATATATATTTGGAATTTTCTACCTAGCTGATAACATCTCAATTTCTTTAGAGCATAGATCACCCCTACCAATTCAAGATCATGGGTTGGGTAATTTTTCTCATGTGGTCTAAGTTGTCCTGATCCATAAGAAATCACATTATTACCTTGTAATAAAACACAACCTAACCCAGATCTAGATGCATGTGTATAGATAATATATGGTATTCTCGGATCTGGCAATAGCAAGATAGGTGCATTGGTTATTCTCTACTTCAGTTCTTGAAAACTATGCTCACACTCATCTGTCCAATCAAATCCTTGACCCTTTCGAGTTAGTTGAGTGAGGGGTGAGGCTAATATATAGAATCCTTTTACAAATATTTTATAATATCCAGCCAATCCGAGAAAGCTTCTAATCTCCTTCACATTAGTAGGTTGCTTTCATTCCTGAACAACCTTAACCTTTTCAAGGTCTATAGTAAGGCCGTGTTCAGTGATGATATGTCTGAGAAATGATACCTCATTGATGCAGAACTCACATTTAAAAAAATTTGCGTACAGTTGATGATTCTATAACATCTATAGAACAGGCATCAGATGGTCTTGATGTTCATTTTCATTGATGGAGTGCACCATGATATCATCAATGATCACTACCACAAATGAGTCTAGATAAGGTTGAAAAATCATGTTCATCATGTCCATAAAAGCTGCAGGAGCATTAGTCAAGCCAAATGGCATGATCGTGTACTCATACTGACCATACCGTGTTCTAAAAGTTGTCTTCGGTATGTCCTCTTCCTTAACCCTGACCTGACCCTGATATCAGATCAATCTTCAAAAATATTTTAGCTCCTTTTAATTGATTAAATAAATCATCAATCCTGGGTAAAGGGTACTTATTCTTCACAATCGTAGCATTCAATTTCCCATAATCAATACATAGTCTCAAAGTTCCATCCTCATTTTTTACAAAAAGAACTGGAGCATCCCACGGAGAAGTACTCGGCCTTATGAACCCTTTCTCAAGTAATTCATCAAGTTGTTTTTTGATTTTGTTCATTTCCAAGATAGGCATATGATAAGGAGGAATGGAAATAGGAGTATAACCTGGTTAAAGAAATATCTCAAATACTCTCTCTCGAGGCGGTGACATACCTAATAGATCTTCAAGAAAAACTTATGGAAGGTCTCTCACAATAGGTATCGTTTCCAATTCAACTTTGATACCTGTTGAGTTCAGTTCATAATACTCTTCCTCATCTATCACTAGTATCTCATCAAGAATCTCAACCTCCATACTATGCATTTCATGCAATAACTCTAAAAAGATTGATAATGGCAACACTTCACTAGGAGATAAAATAATCTCTCTCTCAGCATAATTAATTTACACCTGATTCTTTGATAACCAATTCATGCCTAAAACCACATCATACTTTGAAATATTAAGGACTAACAAATCAGTACGAATTTTGTTCTTCGCCGTAGTTAACACTCAATATTTTGCTATCTCATTTGAAAAGAGACACTGACTCCCAACTGTCTTCACCAAGGAGATGTAAGGCATATAACCAATAAACCGATTTTGAGACAAAGCATGCTTCTATCCCACAATAGATATTGATACACTTGTATTAAACAAAACATCTATTGGCATATCATTTAATTATAATGTACCTTTTAGTGCTCTTTGTTTGGAAGATTCACCTTTTTCTAATTGAAAAACTCTACCCTGATCTCTGTTGTTGTTGATGCTGATGGGGTTGTTGTCGTTACTGTTGTACTAGTACTCTTTGTGGTGATCCTTGCCCTAAGGGTACATTATACTGAACCCTTGGCCAGTTGTCTGAGTCTCTTCTTGGTAACTGTGGACAATCTCTAATCCAGTGATCTGTAGATCCACATTTCAAACATCCACTAGTCTCACAATAACATGGTTTACCATGATGGAATGTCCCACAATTTGGACAAGGACTTGATGATGTTGTCGTACTGTTTCCCTTCATACCTGCACCAACTTTGGGAGCCTTAAAAATGTCTGAGGTACCCTCTATTGTCCTGGACCCCTAGCACTCTCTCTAAGTTCAAAAGGAAGATATCTATTCTCAGTCTATTCTTGCTCCATAACCTGCACTTTCTGTATGGCCTCATGATATGTAGAAATACTCAATGGCCTTAATGCTCTCTTGATGCCTAGGCCCAGTCATCGTACAAATCTTGGCGCCTTCTGTTCCTCCATGTCATGATACTGAGCAGCATATCAAACTAGTCGATTAAACTCATGTTCATAGTCAAGAACACTCATGTTACATTGAAATCCATTATCAAACTGAGTTTTTCAAAGGTCTCGAACAACATCCCTAATATACTGTTCATCAAACAACTGTGAAAACTCCTCCCAAGTCATATCTTCATCAAGCTCTCTTCTCTGAGCTCGCTCTTCCCTTCATTTATTTTGGATACTCTTTCACCAAATATCAGCACGACTCTCCACATTATAAGTAGCTAATGATATCATCGTGGTGGAAGGAAAACGTAACCTCTCAAACATCGAATCTATCCTATTAAACCATATCTCAGCTACTTTAGGTCCTCCCCTACCATTGAATCTTAGAGGTAATAAATTCTAAAATCATTCAAGTAGCTTCATCTCTTCAGTCCGATGTCTTTTCTCTGCTCGTCGTCTTCTGGACCTATGGGATCTCTCAGGATCCTCATGGTCATCATTTATGTGTCTCATATGATGTCGATGAACCACATCATCATGAGAGTGATCCTAAATAGAACAGTCAAGTCTAGCAACATGACCAACCTCTGACTGTACCCTCCTAGCAGGAGGGTGTCTTCTTTCCTCATCTTCCCATTCTTCGTATTCCATACTCTCAACTTCATGTACATGAGAATTGTCATTTTTTGTACCATGTTGATCAGTATGTCCTACTCCACTCTGTTCTACATGTTGTTGCGCTTCAAATTGGTAGTCTTGCACTTGTTGTTTTTCCTGTAACGCTTCAGGCAACAACCTTGCTAAACTGTCCCTTATTTGCTCAAGAAGTTGCATTGCAGGTAGAGGTAGTTGTGGTTGTTGTCCTGCTGGATAAGGTGCACCTTCCGGAGGTTCAGAATTCCTACCTTGTCTTTCCAAACTGTGTCCCATCTTGTTTCTCGAGGCCTACTAGTTCTATGAGTTTCAATCATTTCCTGAGATTTCAAAAGAAGACTAGAGAGCACACACAAAACGGTTAAGTACTTAACAAAAGCAAGAAACAATATTCCAATAGGCTCTGTAAATGAAATGCATCATGCTATGAACACTAACCAATTACTCAATCAATGGTCCACAATACATATCATATGTATGTCTGATCAATCAATCATACTTATAACATGAAACCATGTTTTGGACACAAACCATGCTCTGATACCACCAATTATTACCACCGGAGCCATACGTGGCACAAAACATCAATTCAACGTATTAAAAGTTTTACTTATGATAACTGATATACACAACCCTATACTGAAGTGAGACCATAGTCCTAGGAGCTTTAGCAAACTCGGTAGGCCTCTGAGAATACTTGTAATCTTGACCAAGTGGCCCATCTTGGAACAGTAAACATAATGAAAGTTTAATGTGCTTTCAAGCTTAGATGAACCTGTTATGCAGAAGTCAAGTAAACCAAGGGCAAATCTGTAAATTTTGCACTTTATACACAATGCAATTATATGTCCTCAGCTGTCAAACTCCAAAACCCTAGATGCAAAAGAAACTCACAACCTTAAGAGTAACATATAAGTATTTTCACATAGCTGGATAGTCATTCCTCAAGTCTCGATATAAAAAACTAGCATGTTTCCAGCTTTACATCAACATGCTCACAACCATGCTACTAACCACATGCATCCATAACATTTACATATACAGAGCCAAAATTTCCTATATTGGAATACATACGAAATGATGGAGATTTGAGACACTTTCAGATCCAACAGAAAATCTCCACGTAGACTAGTACTGCTGCTTCTACAGATATACACAAAGTACAACCGTAAGCATACCATTTGTGCTCATCGAAATATGAAACCCTTCAGATTTACAAGTTCACATTTGGAAGCTTAAGTACCTACAATATCACAACAAAAAGAAACCCCGGAAATTCTAGTATGTGGGCTCTTTCTCAGGTACTCCTAAAATAGTAAATATAAGGGGTAAGTCCTCTTTAGAGAGCTTAGTAGGGGAATAGGGATAGTTCTTCATGATAGTTCTACCTGAAACTCAAAAACACAGAAAACAAAGAAACACAAATACATCCAAAATATATTCCATCCAGATGCTCAATCAATGCAATACTACCAAATGCAATGCAGCATAAGATAAATCATTCACAGGGTTAGCGTAATAAAATCGATCATTAAATATTCACAAGAATACAGAATGATAGCCATCTCAAGCCCTTGCTAGCAAACAGAAGAGGTATTTCACAGAAGCATGGTACTAGCTTGGGCACATGAAACCACGTTTTTCATCAGAACACCGTATCAGTGTAAACATAAAATCATTGATCAACCTCTATAACAAAAGCTCTATAGAGGGACATAGGGATGCTTAAGTACAACAAAAAGCTATCCTGAGAGTTTATACGTAATCCATGCCAGCTGCCAGATAAGTTCTGATACGAAGGAGGATAAATTCTCCCAGCTTACCTATGCCTATTTCCCTTAACTAAACTTGGTATCATTGGGACACACCCTCAAACCAAGCTTATCCCAACATCCTCTAACATGCATATTATAAATAATCCATAATCCAAATTCGAGAGAAATGCTGAAACCCTTACCTTTAAATTTTCAAAGTAGCTTCGACATTACCGACTGATTGAACCAGAAACTGATTTTGACACGTCTTTTACTGAACTTCTTACTTATTTCTTTCCACTAGTGATTAAATCGACATCCATTATACGTTAAGGAACCAAAATAAAATTCACTTATAGGAGTCCATAAATCACCATAAATTGAGAAACTCATACCGCCAAAATAAGGCACTATTAACAGAAATTGATCCGTAGGATATTCCTAACATTTTACAAGGATCAATTTAATATGCTTACCTCAAAATTTGGTTAAGCAATCACCAAATCAAATGGAGCTGATCTTGGTCACAGGACAAGGTTTATGAGACGAGAATAGTGAGGAAGAAGAAAAAGAAATGAAAGAATGGAAAAGAATGAAACGTAAAGTTAACTTAAAGTAAGCCTGACATCTCATGCTTGTCATTAAGCCTTTTCATGCTATTTATCTTCATATCATCACATGGCCGGTTGGTCACATGATATCCTTTAACAATTTTTTTATTCAATTTCTCAACTTTTCATTTATGCCCCCAAACTTTGAAAAGTCACAACAAAGTCCAACAATCACTTACCAATCTCTCTATCCGCTAAGACTTTTAAAGTATTATCTTAATACCACTTTAAGCATTCTGTGATATACATAAAACATATCCAACATGTTTAAAATTACGCATTGATCTTCACAAAAATCACCAATTTAAGGTGTCATTAATTAAATACACATCATAATTCACATATTAACTTGGTGATGGTAACACTATAGTCTCTCAACCCCTTAGTCATTGTAAGTACACTCCCAGGAAAGATGGAAGGATCACAATGTTCTCGCTTAAAATCCATCTCCTTAGATAGAATGTACATAACAAGACCTTAAGGTAAAGACCATAGTATAGGATAGTAGTGTGACATGTGTATGTAACTTATACATACACCCTTAAGAACATGCATTTGAAGCTACAAAAAACCACTTTTGTATAATTCAAGCCATTTACTTTCTATCATGCATATTCTAACATTTATGTGAATCATACTTAGCATGCATACATGATTTTCAAGATTCATACACAACATACTTGTCACACAAGCAATTTCGGCCATTTCATACAAACATGCATTTCATCTTTCACATACTTGCATTTACTTATCATTACACACATCATAAGAAACTTTAGGCCATACATACAAGCATGCTTCAAATACATACAATTTCATTTAGATTGCATACAATTTTCATGTTTCCTTGTCATACAAGTTAACATGCTACCACAAGTTGCACTACTTTCACACTTATGGCCAAAATCATACTCTATGTCAAAATTTCATGATCCATCATAATTTTCACACATATAAATGAATTCATACACAATTTCATATACTTTCATGAAATCAACAATAATCAAACACAAATTTCAAGTGGTGACAATTATACAAACTTTTTAATTCGGCCTATTTACTTTCTTTATCAACCGAATTTCAATTTGTATCCAACATGAATGAGACTTTAATGGAACCTTGCACTGATACCATTTGTTGATTTTAGATCCACCATTAATAAGCTTTCCATATTTATTCAATCTCAATCATGTTCAATTCATTCATAGAATTTTGGTTTTCACATAAATTCAAGGCATGATGTTTCTTTGTCATATCATGCTTGTTTCTTCAAGAACTTATCAAGAAAGGAAGTAGGAGACCTTATCATGATACTAGAGAGAAGAAATGTACATTTCCTCATCGGATACAGCCTAAGAAAGTTAATCCTTTCTCCAAAACATAAGCTCAAAACTTCTTGTCTTGATGAACACAAAGTGTTACAGGCCACCCCAACTTGACGGTAATTTCTCCAAATATTTTATTCAGGGGTCGGATGATGTAGTACCGGGACTCCGTTTTAAGCGTGCGGAGCATATTTTTTGTTAAGTATGACGTCCCAGGACTTTAATGGAGGTTTATTCCCATGAAATTTCACCATATAGAATTGGTATGTGAGTTCTGGGATATTTCACCAAAATTCATTTTACGGGGCAAAATGGTCATTTTAGGGGGGAAAATTAAATAAAATGGACATTAAATGGATGTTTAAGTTGGAATATTAAGTGGCAATCGATGGAAAGTAAATGAGAGAGGTGTTTTGAGTTGGTACGTGAATTTTGGGTCATTTTACCAAAAGTGACCCCGGAGGATAAAACAGTCATTTTAAAAAATCGGAAAAAAACTGGAATTATATTGGATACATAATTTTGTATCATAATTAAGATGAGTTATGTTGATTATGGTAATTTAATGGAGAAGAAATGGAAAGAAAAGGAACAGAAATGGAGTTTATGGAGAAATAATGATAATATATGTAAGTAATGATATGAAATATCATAAATTATAAAACCTCTTCTCTCTCTTCCTCCCTTGCTGCTGCCGAATTCAGCCCTCTCCCTCTCCTTGTTCTTGCTCAAATATTTCATCAATCTTCCATGTTTAAGAAATGAATCAAAGGGGTAAAGATGGATTCATGTAAGAATTATTATAGAAGTGAGATTGCAAGTTGATTCAACTCATTTCTTCCCCTCTCTTGTCATGGCCGAATTTATTGGTTGATTAAGGAGGAATATATTTCATCAATTGCTTCAATAATTGAGCAAGATGAGCATGAATTAAGTTTATTTTGAAGTGGGATTCATGTTTGCTAGTCAATTCCATCATTTGGTAGAATCAAAGAGGCTAGGGTTCATGGGTGTTCTTGAGCTCGAATTTCAATCATGAAGTTTAGCTTGAATTAGTGATGCTAAAGTGTAATTGGGTTGATTATGAGTAAG
>JBBYHH010011394.1:0-16951 GCA_038382905.1 Daphne laureola
AATTGTTTGGACTTAGAAATCTAACTATAAGCAAATTGTAGCCATAAAGCAGGAAGGAAAAGTAAAGAACGTAATTATGATGCTGAAAGGGACATGCTCAAGTGCTGTTTGGTTTGATTTATTTATGAATCATACTATCACTCTCACAAAATATTTTAACCATTTGATTTTTAATATTATGTTTAATTTAAATTATTGTTATGAAGAGTTTATTAAAAAAAATAAAAAATAAAAAAATTTAGAAATTTAAAATATTAAAGTATCATTTGTATATAAATTATTTAATTTTTTTCATTAAAATATTAAAAAAAATAAATTATAAATTAAATACTGAAAATAAAATATTTAGAATGAAGGGAGTATATGTTTGAGGTTAAATGATATCTAGATACCATATATATATGTATATAATCACCAATATTTTTGAGATATCGTCGATATAACGATATTATCTTATATCGTTTAAAAAATAATAAAAAATAGTACGGTGACTGGTACGAAATTTTGATAGGCAAAACGGAGGGCCGAAATGAACGGAACTGGGCCAATAGTCAAGGCCCAAGTGGTTAAAATGTTTGTTTTCTTCTGTTCACTTGTTGGCTGCTTTCAACCCGTTCCATTTTTCCTCGTCTTCTTCCACAATCTCTCCTTCTGCTTCTACAAAGATCACCATCATCACTGTACCGCTCACTCGCGCCCAGGCGTCTCTAACCTTCAGCATTTCCATTTCCAGGTGCTTATAGCCATCCCCAATCTCAGATCATGTCTCTGTTTTCGCACTTTGCCCCTTTCTCCCATGCGTTTTAATGCTTTCCATCTTCGCACCGTCTTCACACTTTGCCCCTGCTCTAATGCGGCGGCAATTCAATTCAACTGATTGATTTATTTCTTCTCATTCTGTTTCTCGTTTGTTGGATTTATCAGAACCTGCTTCTGCTGCGGATTAGGGTTTTAGTGCTTCGGGGATCCACATCAGGTTCGCTCTTCATTCCACGATCTGACAACTGTTTCCTCCGCGGATCCACTTCTTTCTAGCTCAGCAATACATTTAGGTTGCTTCATCAGTATTTCTGTTGCGCATTGTATGTTACTTCAGGAAAGATTGCGTAGCAACAATTGACGTTTTAGATTAGTTTAAGCATTGCAAACTGTTTTCTTCATGCGACTTTACTTTCCAATAGCTCTTTACTTGGTGTGTTTAGAAGTCAGACGTATGATTCATCATAAGAGCTTGAAACTGAAAAATGACTCTTCATTAATTTCTGATAGGTTTGTAGTTAGCTCTGGGTCTAGCATGGGCTGTAATTTCGTATGATGCTCTTTATGATAGTATACAAGACTAGGGCGGGACAACTGGACAAGAGGCTCTCCACTGTTTCTTGTGGTTTATTCGTTCAGAGTGGGGAATGTGCGGATACAAATTTGTCATTGGTTATGGACATCTAAGATTAAGAAAATGGATATCTATCTCTAACTACTGGATTAACGGGTATTGGAATCTTACTTTTCTGCTATGTTTGTTGAGTTTCCAGCAATGGCACTGCAAACGATGTTGCTCCCAAGTGCCCAGGTTGTTGGGAACGCATTTGTTGAGCAATATTACCATATTCTTCACCACTCTCCTGAGCTAGTTTATAGGTTTTATCAAGATTCAAGCACCCTTAGCCGTCCAAACGCCAAAGGTGTGATGACATCAGTAACAACCATGCAAGTGAGTGTTGTACAACGGTAGTGTTCCAGTTTTTTTTTAATCCTTCCCTTCTCAGTTTTCTAGTCATTTATCTATTGCATCTGCGTTGAATATCCATGATTTTGTCACTAAGCCAGTTAATTAGATCTAGATTAGCAAATGTCTTTACTAATCCAGTTAATTAGATCTGGATTAGTGTGTGTTTTTGCACTAGACAAGAGCAAGACGAGTGAACCAAATTTGTTCCAGATCGGTGAATCTATTTCTATTTGTAGAGGCTTTATTATGGAGTACTGGTTAACACCTATTTGCCACTTAGGGCCTCACAGCTCCAGCTCCTGCTTTTGTGCTCCCCTCCCACTTTGAGCATCAATACGATTCTGTCTTGGAAAGTTCATATTTTTTTATACGAAATATTAGTTATAATCAATTTTACAGTAACCTGTGTTATCTTTCAGGTCATATGTAGTATCCTTTTCTAATTGATATTTAATGTATATGTTTAGGATAGTGAAATGGTTTACTATAGTGAGAAAATACGCAGTATTATGAACTTATAAGAAAGCTGACAGTTTATTTATTTATTTATTTATTTCAATGCTTTATATTTGATTTATTTTGAAATGCCACGAACAATGAATTATTTGAACGAGTCCCTATTAATAATGGGAAAAGAATTATAGATTCTCATGGTTCTTTCATGTAAATTTTCTCTCTTCCACTCCATTAATTATGTCTTAGTGCTCAGCAGATTGCAGATTTTGCCACCGTCTCTGACGCATTTTATGGCCATTTAAGCTGAGATGTGTCAGCAGAATTTCCTATTCCTCATGAATATAATAGCTGTGTTCTAAAGGATTTTTTGTTTCCTTGTTCTTTATCTTTTACTGGGATGGCGTTATGTGCTTGTATTTAACGTAAGATTTTACACTATTGTCTATTCCTCGGAACAGGGTATTAATGAGCACATCCTTGCCCTTGAATTCAAGAATTTTAAAGCAGAGATTAAAACTGCTGATTCACAAAAGTCTTACAATGATGGGGTCACTGTACTGGTAACGGGCTGTTTGACGGGCAAGGATAATTTAAAAAGGAAATTTGCACAGTCATTTTTCCTAGCTCCACAAGACAACGGGTACTTCGTTCTGAATGATGTATTTAGGTATGTAGAAGAAAATGATAGCATCGGAAATCATCAAGTAAATGAGACTGGTAATGCCGTTGCAGTTGCTTCCATCCCGGAATCAGGTACCTTTATCATTGCTAATTTTCTTTCACTCATTCTGTTAGATGTCACTGATAATTCTTTCAATATTTGCTTCTAGAACCTATACATGTTCCAGAGCCTCCTGCACCTGATCTGACAACACTTGCAGAGGAGAAAAGTGTTGTTGTTGAGAAAGCTTATGAGCCATCAGAAAGTGAGGGACCATCAATCAACAAAAAGGATGCAGTGGAGGAATTAAAATCTCTCTCGAACGGGACTGACATTCCTGCTGCAGTTGAGTTATCTCCTGCAGCTGCCCAAGAGGATGTTGTTAAGAAGTCCTATGCTTCTATTGTGAGTGTGCAACAGCATTTGACAGATCTCTTTCTCTGGGTTACTTTGTTAAACTGTATATATCATGTTGCAGGTCAAAGTGCCAAAGGGAATTTCCGGGCCAACAAAAGTCTATGTTCCTACCAACACCATTAAAGCAGCCATTAAACAAAATGAAACCCAGCCTGCTGTATCGGTAGCACCTGCTTCATCTGAGCCTTCTGGTGCAGTTGATGACACAGCCGCTGAAAGCAGTGATATCCATGAGGAAGGTAGTTTAATGCTTTCTGGCATGTATATTTTCATTCATTAAAGGAATATTCGAATGTATTTATGTAGCAGTTATACTGTACATACAGCTGAAGGCCATTCCGTTTACATACGTAACTTGCCATTCAATGTCACGGCTGATCAGCTGGAGATGGAATTTAAGAAGTTTGGACCGATCAAGCAAGGAGGTGTGCAAGTGAGAAACAATAGGGTATGTGCATCAGAGAAGTGTATTGTATAACTTTTACATTTCTTTGTATGGAACTTATTTCTTGATGTCTTTTCCCATTCTATGCAGCCACAAGGTTATTGTTTTGGTTTCGTGGAATTTCTTTCTTTGGACTCTATGAATGATGCAATTAAGGTATATACTTTCTGCCTTCTGCTATTCATGAAGGAGTTCATGTCTTACCCCATCTGTCCCTAAAAAGAAGCTACAAAGTTTTTCAGCACTTAATCTATATTTTTCTCTTCAATGTTCTAATATATAAAGTTCAATAACTTATATGCAAATGATAAATGAACATGTCTAGTTTCTAGATATACTATTTTTTCAGAAAATATGAGTCACATACCAGTTTAAAAGTCAAACGGAGCTTCTCCTTGGGGACAGATGGAGTGTTAATTAGTTACCTTCTGAAAATCTTTTAGTCCAATCCTATGAGTTCAAAGTTGTTACACATTTTTGTTGCTCTCTTCATCCCAATTTATTTGTTAAAAGTTGCCATCCCAATTTTCCCCTTTGTCAGTTTATGATGTTATGTGCCACTATTCTACTCTTGGAAATCGGTAATTACGGATATTGCAGAAAATGTAAACTTTTGAATTTCTTAGGGACTGTGCGTGAAGAATTGGACTTCCCAAAAATAGAAACATGGACAAATAAATTGTGAATGCTCAGCTGATAGCCTCATGTATCCTGCCTATGATGTTTAAGTTTTCGAAAGGCTGTAGTTTTGAATAGTTATTTGTTATAATAAACTAACCCCACCTAGTTGTCCATACACAAATTTTAACTCAATGCCCTTTCTGATCTTAGGATATATCTGTTTGAATTGCTGTTTAAATGTATCCTCATGTCCTTGTACCGATGATGTGATGTCGTTGGCGAGTAATCTGGTCCATGCTTTTCCCTTGTTATTGTACTTGTTTCACTTTTGAACTATTAATTATTCCCTTCTTCTTGTACTATTCCTATATCAGGCATCACCTGTTACCATTGGTGGACGACAAGCTGATGTGGAAATGAAGAGAACTTCGCAAAGAGGTGAGTAGGGAATTTTTCTGGCTTTTACTTGTTCATTTGTCTATTTGTATTTACTTTTAATGGAGGGTAGATGACGTGGGGTTGTTGGTGAGGATGGATGATACTAGATTTTGCTGTTTCAGTTAACATCTTAATTTAAAAGGTGAAAAATGTTGATTCTAATGTGTGCAGTTGGCGGAGGAAGGGGAAGCTTCCCTATGAGGAGAGGGGGAGGATTCTGGAGTGAGGGTTTCAGAGGACGCGGAGGTTATGTTGGAGGTCGAAGCAGCTTTGGCAGAAATGAATATGGAAGCAGGGTCGAGTTTTCTGGGCAGGGTAGAGGCTCAGGCGGACGCGGGGAAGGTAGAGGAAGAGGTGGAGGGCGTGGTGGTGGAGTAAGGCAGCCTTTTGTTTCTGCCTGAATCTGTTACGCACCAATCAAATTGCGGTGAATTTTTGACGAGTCGATTATTTTATTTTTCTACTTGAGCTGATGGAGATTTTAGGAAAGATTGAGTTTGGGGCATCATTAGGAGTTCTAGGAAACCATCACGGACGGCGCGGGGGATTCTTTTTCAGTGTTGAGGCTTCCTTCCGTGATCATCATTTTTTGAATCGGAGTAGGTTGAAAGGGTTTAATGTAACAGGAGATGTTAGTTTTTTAGTGAGTGATAGTGTGACTTCTGAATCCTTTTAGGATAATAATACTAGTAGGTTTGTTTACCTTTGGATGATTGTGAGATAAGCAGGGTCGTTGACTGTTTTAGGGAATCAATCTTTTCTCTCCTTTTTTGTCCTTTCATTGCAATTCTTTTGAATTACATCACTTAAGATATCTTTTCTTATCCTTTTGATGTTGAACTACTTGCTTTGAATTACTAGTAGAATATTAGTATTACAGCACAATGGAGTAGCACAAGCGGCAAGACCGTTATTTGGGCTTTGGGCTCAACGTTAGCGGTGTAGGTTTTTGATGACAACAGAGAGGCCATAAGGCGGTGGTTGAATGGTCTTGGTTTTGGATTCTGTCATCAGAAAGATCAGGGCTTACTTGCAGTGTTTGAAAAGTTTAAGGTTACATCTATGGTGGTTATTACTATTATTCTATCCGTCTTTTTTTTAATAGTTATGTTTTTTTTTTCAATATCAAATCTATATTTATTTATTTTTTCCAGCATTTTGGTATATAAAATTAAATAATTTATATATATAAAATAAATTAATGTGTCTAGTTTTTAAAAATATTTTTTAATTTCTTTTGGCATATTATTTCTAATAAAAAAATCAAAGTCAAACAAAAATTTAAAAGTTAAACGTAACAATTAAATAGGGATGAATGAAGTATTTGGATAAAGCAAAACAAAAATAGTCATTTTAGGGTGCGCTTAAGCCGACGATACCTAAGTGCTTAAGTAATACTCTCTCAGTCCCTCAAAAATTATTTTATTTATTTTGACAGTTTCATAGTATTTAATTTATAATTTTTTTTCATGAATATTTAGATATCGAAAATGAAATATTTCATACGTGTCTCATATTTGCAATCTAATTTTTTTAAACTGTTTATTTTTATTAAAATTTGAGTTAAATAGTGAATCTTGATATAACAAAATCAAATGAGATAATTATTCAAGGACGAATATAATACAAAAAAAATTACATAACATGTCATTCCCTCAAATCCCTCGTGTCATCTCTTCCAAGAACAAAATCCAAATGGACATGCATGCTTCTACTCCCATATACTGGTAAGTCGTATCTCACTACTGAAGTGTAATCTCACCTTGCTCCATTTTCTTCACTATTAGATTAGTATTCCTTATATGTTGTGTTGTTGATAACTCCATCTTAAAGGTTAAAACTTGATTATATCAACAACAAAAAAAAGAGTTGAAACTTGAAACGAGACAATAGATCAAGTTCCTAGGATCATGGCGGAAAGCAATTTATTCTTTTCTTTTCTTCCTTTTTTTTTTATGAAGAAAAATAATTTATTCTTTAACATTAAAAAAAAAAGAAGTCATGATATATCTCAATAGAGAGTCGTAATCCATTAATAAAAGAGCGGTGATCCCGTGATAGAATAGTGGTGATCCCACAATAGAATAGTGGTGATCCCGCGGTTGAAGAGTGGTGATCCCACAATAAGAGTTTGATGGTCTTTGTAATTAATGATCCTCGTAGTGTAATATCATGAGCTGAATATGAATTTCATGATCCAAGTATAAATTACATTGATGATTTGGATGAACAGTAAAACAAAATATGTCGACGCCTAAACGGACTCCCAAGAAAACATCAAAACATACTCCCTCCGTCCCACGAAGATTGCACATTTCTTTTACTGTTCAAGTTGTAGTGTTTGACTCAAAATTTAACTAAAATAAACAGTGGAAAAAAAATTAAAAAATATATATCTAAAAAGTTTAGATTATAAATTATGAGAAGCATGTGGATCATTTAACTTTACATGTCTATTATTTCATAAAAATAAATCATAAATTAAATATTGTGAAAAAAACAAATAAAATATGCAATCTTCATGGGACGGAGGGAGTATTAGAGATGTGGGTCTCATTTTCTTCGTCTTTTTTTTTTTCTTTCTATTAAACTAATTTTTTATTATGAAATAAAAAGAGATAATTTTTTTAAAGTGTAGGGAAAAAAAGAGTGGCATGGCTATAATTAATCTTAAAACTTAAGTACTTACAAGGCCGCTAAAGGAATAATCTCTTTCTTCATTGTTAGGATCAACGGCCACCAAAAGGAGGACGAACGTGAGTTCGCCTCCCGCCCTTAATTAAGAGTTCGGGCTTTCTTAGCCAGGCCTTTGAAACCAAGGAAATCAGTTATCAAGCCTTCCCTCTTAAACATTCTTCCATAACACTGTATACTACTAGAATTCCTCTTATTCATCTTCGCGAGATTCCATTCTTCTCTAGAGATTTATTTCTTCCTCAAAGGAGTCGTGATTGCCGAAGGATCTCTTATCAGAAATTGAGCAAGATTGTAGGAGTTTTTTGTGGTCTGGCAGGATAGGAACTAGAAAAGCTCTTGTTTCTTGGCATGATGTGTGTCGCCCAAAAACTCAAGGTGGTCTGGGTGTGTATTCGCTTGTGGCTTGGAGTGTGCCTGTAGGGGCTAAGAAATTATGGAGACTATTTTGTGATAAATCAAGCTTATGGGTGAAGTGGGTGCATGAATATTATGTGAAATGTCAGGATTTGTGGAGTATGGAGTCTGTTCAGGATTCTTCTGTGGTATAGAAGAAAGTGTTGAGTCAGAGAGATTTTTGGGGAGTTTGTTCGTAAACAGGTTTAGGCTAACTCTTTCTTGATGAAGGAAGCTTATTTTGTTGGTTTAAAAAACTTTAATTGATCCGGTTTGCTGGAAAAAATTAGTTTGGGGATCCTACCATGTGTCGAAGACCTCTATCATCATGTGGTTTGCTATCTTGAACAGCCTAGCTACTGCTGATAGGGTGGGTAAGTGGGATGGATGGGTGGTTCTGGAATGTCATCTTTGTGATTCTTTGTTGGAGACCAGAGACCATCTCTTCTTTGAATGCGCTTTTTCTAAAGCAGTGAATAGGGAACTGCTTGCTCAGTGTAAGCTGGGTGGATGTCCTTTTGGTTGGGCGTCTTTTTGTGCTTGGATGGGCAAAGTTTGTAGAGGGAAAGCTGTGAAGAGCAGAATCTGAAGAAGTTTGGTATGTAGTTGCTGCTGTTTATGGGATATGGTTGGAGAGAAATTCTAGAGTATTTAGAAAGTGCTATGTTGAGTGGAAAGTTGTGGCTCAGAATTGCATAGATTTGGTGCAAGGACGTACAGGTATGGATATTTAGATTTGAAGGCATTCCCTAGATTATTTTGTTATAGATGACATATCTTCTGTTGATAGTCTTAGCTTTTTTGAGATCTTGTTTGCTCTTTTATGTTGAGTCTTGACCTTTGATATATGTAAGTGTCGTTAGGCTTTTATATCAATGAATTACAGGGTGGCGTGCTCCCCCTTAAAAAAGAAAAGAAAAAAAAGTCATGATCTTCTTGTTTTTCTTTATATACACAACAATGTCATACTACCATCGACAGGTAAACCAGAACCAGGGAAAGCA
The DNA here is from genome assembly GCA_038382905.1 of Daphne laureola. NCBI lineage: Eukaryota > Viridiplantae > Streptophyta > Magnoliopsida > Malvales > Thymelaeaceae > Daphne > Daphne laureola. The sequence goes on from JBBYHH010011394.1 coordinate 8,862, forward strand.
GAGTGCGCTTTTAAAAAAAGCGCATTGGAACCTTGCTATGTGGATTTTGGATTTTGGTTTAAATATTTTCTTATTCGAACAACTAAAAACCGAATTGTTATAAAAAGACTTTTATACCTATTATCTAAACTTAACCTTAAGTAACTAATCATCCTAACTCTACCATTTAAGGGACTAAAAAAGTACTCCTACCCAGCCTCACTTGCAGAAGGCTGCTCAATATGCCAAATGGAGATGGGGTGAAAGGGTAATTTCATCAAGGAAGTTTATGAAAATTTTAAATTCACCACTGAAGTTCATTTTGAAGTAATTAAGAATGTCACTAATGTATTCTTGAAGCTGTAAATTTACCACTGGATGTTAAATTGTTCCATTTGACACTCATGTGGCATGTCATTGGCCATTATGTGGACATTCAGTCTACATTTTGTAGGGTTAATGTATAATTTTACATTAAAATCTATCATAATTTAAGAGTTGAATTGTTAGTTTTATAAATTTTAAGTGAAATTAGAACATTAACCGTATAAAAATGTACAGTCAACGTTCACGTAATCGTCCGGTGACACATCACATGAACGTCAACTAAGACAACTTAACGTTCAGTAATAAATTAATCTCTTCAATAAATACGTTGGTGGCATTTTAACTTTAAAATGAATTTTAGTGGCAATTTAGAAATTTGGTAAGGTAAAATTAATCAATTTTCCCAAGGAGGAAAGAACGTTTAAGTCAAAACTGAAAATAAAATGATATGAGTTTTGGGTTTTCGTCCTCTGGGGTTTTTTCTTTGCTCTCCCACCGCCGCCAGCCTCTCTCCGACGGTGATGTTGGGCAGCCATCTCCCGCCGCTTGGTTCGGGCTCCGTTCTCATGATGCTTACTTGGCTAGTCATCTTCCGCAGGTGTCGTGGTCTTCTTGGCGTCAGACTGCTGATCGAGTTACTCCTCCTGTTCTTTTTTGTAATGTCGCTTCCGGTTGGCGGGCATTGGTTGATGGTAGAGGGTTCGTTTGGCTCACAGATTGGTGCACTCCTCTGGCGGTGCTCTTGTGGTGTTGTTCTGGCGGCCACTTGGTGGTGCGGAACACTCCGAATCACCATTTTCATCGGTGTTTGATCCATTTATCCGGTTGGTGCGCCTTCATCGTGCAAACCCTTTAGGGGGTGGTCGCGATCCACCCGGATCAGGCCATCGTCTGAGGCTTATTGGGGTCGACTATTTCTTTGCTTGCTCCACCTCTCTCCGGGCTGGTGGGACCACATGCTTGTGTCCGCTAGATTAATTTTTTTGATGGGTGTGGTTCGATTGCTGCCAGAGCAACTGTGGTATTTGTTTGGCTTGAAGATGTGGTCTTATTTGGGTTTGATGGTTTCATATCGTTTTTGCAATTGCACTCAAGTTAGTGGTATTCGGTGTTTGATCGGGTCAGATTAACATCGATGGTTACATGGCTTCGAATAGGAGGTTTGTTTGGTGTGAGTGGTGGTCGGACGAATGCACGTCTTAGCCCGATGAAGGACGATCTGGGAGACCAGTACTTAGGAGCGGCAGGGTTGAGCGAGAGTGCACCCTGTTTGGAGCAGTGAGCCTTATTCGGTTGAGTGGATGGGGTTTGGAGTCTTCCCCGTTCACTCGTAGGTGTCAATTGACTCAGGTACATTTGTTACGAAGTTGGTGCTTGATAGGTTGTTTGGTCATCTGGTCTATGGTTAGTTGCGGATTTCCAAATATATATGCAGGGTTCAAGTCTTTTGTAGCCTGCTATATGCAGCTAGTTTGGCGGAGGTGATCGGGTCCCGAATATTACGCGAAAGATGTTGCACACGAATACTTGTTTGAAGTCAAGAAGCGTTTTGAAGACCACATTCTAGTCCGACTTGGTCTCCACGTGGTGATCAATTTTAAACTTCTCTTTGACTTGATGTATCTTCTATATTTGCTCCGCTTGTTAATTTTGTTGAGACAGTTTCATCGTTTTGCTTACTTTGTAACCTTAAGTTACATAGTTATTAGGATTTGTTTGGCATAAAACACCTTTTACTAGTTGTACTGAGGTTGGTCTATGATTTGGCTACTTTTTCAGCTTCTTGTCGTTGATATTGAATGTTAGCATTTCACGTCAAACAAAAAAAAATTGGTAAAACAAAATGTCATCTAGTGGCATATGTATTTACTGACACATATTTATGTGCCATTGTATACGTATTCTAGTGGCAGATAATAATTGTCAGAAAAACTTTAGAATATATAGTGGCACGTTAGGACTAAGTGTTATAATTTTATGTATTTTTAATGGCATAAAATAATATTGAACCAGAATAAATTATTTTTAAAAAATAAAATTTGATCTATGTGCCACTAAATGGTAGCAAAAAATTAAAAAATAAAAGAAGAGCGAACAAAAAACTGACTCTTGAAAAGAGATAAGGTGTATTTAACAATATCTTTTTAAAATTAATTTTTACATTTTAAAAAATTATTTATAAATCATTTTTTATAATTAATTATAACTGTTTAATCTTAATTATTAAAAAATTATGTAAAATATTACAGTTTCTTTGCGAACACTTATCCTTCGCTATTTCACTCTAACCCTAACCCATCCAAAATTTCACTATCACAACCATACCTGCTTGTGCAATCTGCTTCACCTCCAACGACGCTCTCCGAGTTCCTCCGTCTTCATCAACCCTCTCCGGCCACATCACATTCATCGGCGCTTCAATCGACTCTCTATTGATCATCACTTGCCCTGCTACGATGAATTTCTGCAACCTGCTCTATCGGCGCGTCTGACGTGCACACTCGAGCTCCAACCTTCTTCAATCTGCTCGCTCAACGGTTCCACCGCAATTTGTTCCACTGCAATTGTTCCTTGTCTTGTCTCCGTCGTTTTTCTAACAGTTCACTCTCCGTTCAGTATCAATCGCCGAATCAAAGACTTTGAGACTCGCTGAAAGCCTGAAACGTGAGGACTCGTCAATTTTGAAGATCGATTGCTGAATTGGTTACCTTTTCTTTGGAACTTGTTCTCTCATGTTTCTGATTCTATAACTCCTTTTCTTTGTGAATAGATGGATCGGTACCAGCGAGTAGATGAGCCCAAGTCTGATACTGCGATTGACGAGAATGAGATTCGTATCACCAGCTGTTAGGGCCATATGCAGCTATATCACTTGTGCCATGAATTTGCTCCAGATATTTCATTTTCCTCTTCTGTATACACCTCTTATTCATTCTCGTGTCATCTTATCTTTGTTTCCCTCGTTAATAGTTATTTTATTCCGATTGTTTTTCTCTCTTCTGTGATTCTTGAGCTAGCTTAATCAAAATGATGAAACATTAAAATTCAAATAAGTGGGAGAGACTGGAACGCCCTGGTGCTGCTCTATTATGAATGACACTCTTTAAAGATGCAAATGAATGTAGGAGGAGGTAAGGCACTTAATGTCGTTAGATGCAACTCAATAAGTAATGGCATTTGGAAGTTTTCATTATGGTGTTCTGTTTTCAGTGCTCATGGATTCTCTATTTTTCTAATGTTAGTCATGAGTTATGGACTTAGCTGATTAATGATTTTTGAAACTGTCGTATTCCAAATTTTCATTTGGAATCAGCATAATAAGTCTGGAGAACTCTTCAATCATTAATAGTAAATTCTAGAGCTGTAGCTTTTGTTTGTTGTACTTACCACTATGCAATGGATTTGAAAAGAGATTGAAACACTTGGTACATATGTTGCATATTGATACATACAAGAATGAGGAGTGAAAAGTACCTAAATATAGTAAAATTGAGTACACACATAAAAAGAAAGAAAAAGGTTAAAGGTGTTAATGAGTTTGGTTTATGTATGTTTATAGTTATGGTTGTTCTTTGTATGTAGGTGTGCTTTGTTTCTCTATGAAATGGTGTGTATGTTGTATAGCTTTACTACAACCTAGTTCATTAACACACATACATATACATACACATTTACCTACTTTTAATCTATACTTATTAGTTACATTAGGTTGTGCAGGTAGCAGTTGTGCTGAACTTAAGATATCTGTAACTTATCACTTATTGATTGTATATATGCACACAATGATCCCTTCTCACTAGTTGATGTTGCCATGTTGGGTTTAGAATTTCTCTTCAAAAGTTCAGGCATTTTTTCTCTTTTGTCCTGGAAACTTATTGCTTTAGTCTTCATTTACTTTTCATGTCTTACAGCTTTAATATAAATCTTTTGGGTTTACTTGCTATAGATCTGGACATAAATTGGATATTTCTTAGATCTTTTTTTGGATGCTTTTCTTACTATTTTGCATTTACTATTTTGTGTCTACAAGAGAATGAGAGTTGTAACTGGGAAGAGAATTTATCCAATGAAAGTGGTAAAATCATTTCAGTAATGAAGTTTTAATCTACTCTTACTTTGTTATCTCTCTCTGTTTTTTTTTTTGTAGAACTGATTTGCATTATTTTCCTTTTTAGATGAATATGAATAGGTGCATCTACTTTATATTAATCAAATGAGTCTGATTAATTTTTATTTCAGCATGCCTAGGCGAAAAAGACTTAACACAGTCTCCACCGATTATCATATTAGAAGACAACATTCTGAAACACAACCAACCCAGAGTTTTGAAGCAACAACAGATACAAATGCAGAATAGTCTTCTCATATTGGTTTGTCAAGTGATGAGCAGCCTTCTGAACAAGGTGCAATGAATTAATTTTTCCATACTCTCCGTTATATAACAGACTTGGTGTAAGAGTCTTATCAACACTTTATTCATATAATATGCTTCAATTACCCGCATGCCCAAAGTCATATGGCCCGAATTTAGATAACCCAACAGCTACAACTTTTTTCTACCTTAGACTAACCATGCAACTTTAATTCATTGGGAATTGCAACTGAGACGCTGAAATTACGGCCTTGAACTTGTTGCATTGACTACGATCTTGACATAAAGGAGGCCCTGAATTGGCTCCCGAGAGAGGTTACTGATGCCCACAACCAGCGAAGTTTGCGCGCCATGGACCTGTACATGAAGAATCGGTACCTCCCTAAAGATCTATAGGTTCGTTTCTATTATTAACAGTTGCTTTTGTGTTTGGAAGGATTGTGGGAAATTTGTTTGGAGTTGATGGTTTCTTGATTGAGATGTCATCATGTCTGAGCTTGTCTAGACAAAAAAAAATTGATTATTCAAATAGTTTTGGATCCAGTGATTAGCAGGATTCTCGTCTTTCTATTTAGATGTTTCTGTGTTTGCTTGTTTATTTTAAGGTTTCGGATATAGTGTGCACCCATTAACATGTGCTAAAGTGTGCTAAAGAACAAATATTTACAATAATGTCATGCATATATATTCTCCTCTCCTTCCACCTAATTCTTAGATGTTTTTCTTTTTCTTTTTCTTTTATTTTTTTGCTTTCACAATCATGCACTAAAAAAGTCATATCTTTTTATTTGATAGTCCAATAGTAGTAAATAATAGTAAAATAAAAAGAGAATAAAAAATCAAACAAAACAAGATCCATATGTGATATATTATTTTCACCTTATCATAATGCAAATTCGTTAGGATTTGTCTTGTTCTTATGGAAATTATGATGTGCCTACGTACCTTAATTATGCACATTCGGCTCATTATGATGCACCTCATTATCATAATGATGTAACCAGAAACTGCATATAAATAGTTAGTCTAGACAAGTAAAATGACTTACGATACATCAAATTGATAAGCAGCTAAGCACACAACATGACAACAACTACTATTAGTGTTGTACATGATATTAATTGACCACATGGAATGCTTGATGTGAGAGGAGAAAAAATAAATTTCTTTAAAATGAACACATGGAAAAATATATTTGAAATGAATAAATTATTCAATCAAACAATGTTTTTTAGAATTTTTTTATGAAATGGCTTTGAGATTTTAAAAAATGGAATAGTAGTTGTTAGCAATGTGTATTATAATTGCATCATCTTTATTATGACGGTGCATCATACTATAACATGCGCGCATCATAATTATCTAGATATTTTCTAGTAATAATGTGGATTACTTGATTTAAATCATAATGGTGCATCATCTTTATTATAACGGTGCATCATACTGTCACGTGCACGCATCATAATTGTCTACATCTTTGCTAGTAATAATGTGGACTACTTGGTTTAAATCATAATGATGCATCATCTTTATTATAATGGTGCATCATACTGCCACACGTGTGCATAATTATTGTCTACATATTTTCTAGTAATAATGTGAACTACTTGGTTTAAATCATAATGGTGCATCATCTGTATTATAACGGTGCATCATACTATCATAATGGTGCATCATACTGTCTCATTGGCGCATCATATTTGCTAGTAAGATTGTGATCTACTTGAATTAAATCATAATGGTACATTATCTTTATTATAACGGTCGTCATACTGTCTCGTGGGCGCATCATAATTTTTTACATCTTTGCTAGTAATAATGTGGACTCTTGAGTTAAATTATAACGGTGCATCATCTTTATTATAACAGTGCGTCATACTGTCTCGTGAGCACATCATAATGTCTCGTGGTTACATCATAATTGTTCTTTGCTAATAATAATGTGGACTAATTGGGTTACATCATAATGATGCATCATCTTCATTGGAACGGTGCATCATAATTGTCTACGTCTTTGTTCATAATAATATAGATTATTTGGTTTAAATCTCAATGATGCATCATCTTTATTATCACGGTGCATCATAAGATCTCGTGGGTGCATCATATTTGTTATTTCTTAGTAGTAATGAGACTACTTGAGTTACATCATAATGGTGTATCATCCTTATTGTAACGGTGCATCATATTATCTCGTCATCTTAATTGTTCATCTTTTTTTGTAATAATGTGTGCTCTTTGGTTTAAATCATAATGATGCATCATCTTTATTAAAATGGTGCATCATACTGTCTCGTATGCACATCATAATTGGCTTGAACATTGCTAGTAATAATTTGAACTATTTACTTTAAATCATAATGGTGTATCATCTTCATTGTAACAGTGCATTATACTATCCCTTGGGCCCATCATAATTGCTCATCTTTATTCATAATAATGTGGACTCTTTGGTTTAAATCATTATGATGCATCATCTTTATTAAAACAGTGCATCATATTGTCTCGTGGGCGCACCATAATTAGCTTGGACAACTTTGAGCATTTCACTTTTCTTCAAATCTCTGTTATATCACTTTTGTATACTGGCGTATCATAATTTATCTACGGTGCATCATAATTTATCGAATGTACATCATTTAGTTATTCAGGTGTATCATAATTACTCGTGAAGATAATATGTCGGTGCCGAAACTTCTATCACCGGAAGAACGAAAAAGAATGGGAATCGCCAGTTTTTTTACAATTTGGAAGCCGACACGATAAAGGAAGAGAGATCGATGCGATTTGATATGAAATTTGGTTCACTTTAGGATCAAAAGCATTTTCTCCAGGAGCAAAGTCACAAACGATTCCGGCAAGGAACTTGATGACTCCGGCGACGGATCTGAGGCTACGGAGACACTTGAGCTTCTGCAATGGAGACTTAGAAGGAGGAGAGAGATAAGTGAGTCAATAGTGACTTTAGAGTCGATGTAATCTGGAATTCACAGTGACAGATGCGTGCGGCGGTGATCCGTGGAAATCCATCTCCTATCTCCTTCCTTGTTTTATGACTCTTAAACTGTGTTAAAGTCTGCAAGGCTCATTGTATAGTTACTCTTACTTTAATGTTGTGGCCTTCATATGTCTTTTTTAAACCTGCAATATTGTTAGATGCTTCCTCAATTATGCTGGTGTTTAATTGGCATGGATATGTCATGATTCATGAGTATATTCTCACGATTGCTTTTGATTTGTATTAACTTGCTCACGTTTCTTTTTATTTTCAGCAATTAAAGCCTATATTCCCACCCGTGACGGAACAAAAAATTTGAAGTTGGGAGGCAGGTGGATAGCTTAAATTAGGGGTTGTTATTAGTCAAATAATAAAATGTTGACATTAATCTACTTTATAATGACCATAACCCTC
>JBBYHH010011505.1:0-16950 GCA_038382905.1 Daphne laureola
CAGCTAAGACAAGGTTTGCTACTTCTTTTCTCACACACCAAAGTTTTCATAAGCAAAAAAGAACATCTGCGAAAGATGTTTGCTTCAACTGAATGGACAAGTAGCAAGTGGGCAAAGGAGCAAGGCGGAAAAAGCGCTTGCCAGACAACCCTAATGCCTTCTTTTCGGAATAGTGTTGTTCATTCTTAAAGTGAGCAGTCCTCTTGTTGGGGTGCTCAAATTGGTTGATGGTGAGAAAAGGCCAGCAATGGGCTACATTTATGAGGCGATGGACAGTGCTAAAGAGACCATTGCAGCCTACTTCAAAGGTGCATCGCCCGTTGCATGCTACTGTATACTTTCTAAATCCAGCATTTACTATGCCAATTCTGATACAATAGAGGCTGATGAAGAGGTAATGACCGGATTTATTTCATGCCTGGAGAAATCTGTTCCAGATCTTGACATGCAAGACAAGATTTCAGAGGAAGAGAGTAAATACAAGAGAGCAGATGGATTATTTGGCTCTAATCTGGCAAAAAGACATAGGACAACGAAGGCACCATGTATTTTACAAATCTGTATGAGTTTTGTTTTTAAATGATCTGCTCTCTAATTATTATGTTTAATTAGTATTAATTTTATTAACACCTAAACAGCTGATTGGTGGGCAGCATATGGATCTTCTACTCCTGCTTACAAACATTCACAATCAAGATTCTTAGCCTTACCGGATGTGAGCGAAATTGGAGTGTTTTTGAGCAGGTAAATGATACTACTATTATTTAATTAGGAGGTTATAATTACTTATAATTTGAGCAGGATGTTCAATTACTTATAATTTTTCTTTTTTGTAGTTTCATAGCAAAAGAAGGAATAGGCTTGAGCAGCTCGATTGAATGATCTGGTCTATATCAAGTATAATCGAGCACCACTCAGAAGATTCGAAATGAGAGATTTAATTAATCCAATTAGATTGGAAGGAATTAATGATAGTAATGAGTGGTTGGTTGGAAGGGTTGAAGATGAGGATGCTGAGAATGATCTTGTATTTGACGATGATGATGGCAATGTTCAATTAACATGCGGTGATGTTGGTAGAGTTGTCGGAGCAAATGAAACAAGGTTTAACATGAGATCAACGGTTAACCTTGGTGGGCAAGAGACGACTGGTGGTTCAACTTCTCAATCACATATAGTTATGGTAGAAGAGGAAGAAATAGAAGAGGAAGATGATGAGGGATATAAGTCTGATTTTGGTGAAGATGATAACCTTTTTGATGATGAGTGACACTTTAGTTCAAGACTTGAGTTGAGACCTGAAACATCAGTGTTATGGAGTTTTTTTAGTCAACTTTAGAACTTGGAATTGTGTTCTTAATCTTTTAATCTTACACTATATTTTCTAGATTTTTGAGTTTTTTTTTTTTGGCTACTCTATACTTCTACATATAGTGAGCTTTACTTTGTTAAAGCCCACGCTTTTGCACTTCGGACCCCTAGAAAAGCGCTTTGCGCTTTTAAAAAAAACACTGCCGCCATCCCACAAAGATTTTCGAATTTGCGTTTGACTCAAATTTTCATAAGGTATAAATTGTAAAAAAAAATCGTTCAGAAATATATTTAAGAAATAGACACATAGATCTATCATTTTCATATAAATTATTTGACTTTTTATGTTAAAACATTGAAGTAAAACCTTAACAGATAAAATGTTGAAAAACAAACTCCACAATCTTTGTGGGATGGCGGTAGTAAAAAAATCTTTGTGGGATGGAGTACAAATTAGAGCTTTGACAGGTTTACATCAGAAACAAATTTCAGAATTCAGAAGCAATAAGAGTTGTATCAACACTAGAGATAAAACTAAAGAAAACAAAAAGTCCTATACTCACCCATAAACCATGCATGGGATAAGGTCCCTTCCTGTTGTTGCATCAACTATAGGGTCAAAGCATTCCTGGAAAAAAAAAAAAAAAAATCGGAGAACCAAAAATAGGATCACGGACACCATACCAGGAAGGCAATTATCTCAAATCTATCTAATAAGAGATCTGGTTAATCATAAATATGACTCACATACCTGAAACATGTCTATTTATCGCAGGAAAGAGAAACAAAATTTATATGCATTATTTTAAAAGTTCACCCAATTCTAAGTGACTGGCAAATCAGCAGAATTTCAGGAAGAAGAGGCTGGTGCAGCAAGATATGACATGCAAATTCACCACTAATTCCTACAACGATTTCGTTATAGCAAGTGACACTTGGGTCTCAGCCATATGATACTCCATCCATCCCTGGCAATCACTTTTCCCCTTTTTGTTAAAATTGAAGTAATTTTGGCAACTAAACTTTTTTAAAAACTTTGTAATGTTGCTCGTATGCAGTCACAAAAGAATATATAATGTATTGTACTCCTAACTATTTTTGTTCTTCCTAGGCATTATGCATTACTCCCTCCATCCCAAACAAATGATACATTTCATTTCAGCATTTAATCTATGATTTCTTTTCGTCAACATCTTAATATGAAAAGACATAATTTATATGAAAATGATCACAGGACATCTGCTTTGTTTTCTTCCACATTTTAATAAAAAAATGTCAAATAATATGCAAATGAAAAATGGAAAACTGCAGTTTCCAAATAAATGTTTTAAAAAAATCTTTATAGCCACATTTTGAGTCAAACACATGTTAGAAAGTGAACCGTATCATCTTTTTTAGGATCAGGACAAACTGCGAAAACATGTACGAGCAGAAGAGTAGAAACATACTATATATATCAAGACAATTCTTTTTCCTTTTTCTCTGCTGTAAATTTTTTTTTTTGTGGGATGGTGAGAGGGGACTGAAAGCCAGGATGGAACCCAGGAGTAGTTTGTATCAGAATAATCTTCTTTTTTGCCTAAACATCCACCAATAACAGTGAAAAACCTTACATAGTTTCAAAGGCCTTCACCATTTCATCGTTGAACCATAAATCCCTCAACTATAGATTAAAAGAGAATTCTAAAGGCCCAATTGGTTGGTGTGCAACCTACATCAAAAAGCTTTTCTAATTTATGCACTTAATTAATACTACCTCCGTCCCTGAATAATTGTCCCGTTTGATTTTGTTGTTTCAAAGTTCATTGTTTGACTCAAATTTTAACAAAGATAAACAGTTTAAAAAAATTCAAAACAAATATATTTGAAAAATTTAGATTGCAAATATGAGACACCCATGAAATATTTCATTTTCGATGTCTAAACATTTATGAGAAAAAATCATAAATTAAATACTGTGAAACTGTCAAAATAAATGGGACAATTTTTTAGGAACGGAGGGAGTACCTTTTATGACTAAAAAGTTGAAATTCAACCTCAAATTGAGTAAATTTATTGTTTGAAACAAATATTTATCAAATAGTATTTGGATAAATTAGAAAAGATTTTTCAAATGGACCCTAAATCTTTAAAGCAGTTTGGAAAAATAAGAAACCATGCAAGCTTGGCAACAAATAGTAAAGAACTAGGATTTTTATCCCTGCACTTCGTTGCGGGTTTAAATCCAACCCAACATATATTAGTGAAAATAAAATTGCATATAATGTTAATGAGATTATCAAATGACAAAAAAATGTAAAATGAAATATTTAGGCGAAATTCAAAAACAGAAATTAAAATTGGGAAAACACTGGTAACGTAAATTGGAAACAAAAATATCAAATCAAATGTTTGCAGCCAAGAGGAAAGAATAATATAGAAAAACGAAAACATACAAATAAATGAGAATGACGCGAGTTTGACAAAAAAAAAAGAACTATAACTAACAACGTCCAACATTAATTGAACATAAATATACCAACTTGTTTGAGAGAATATACAACATCCATAGAGCATAAATGAGACAATACATGTTTAAAAAAAGTAACTAGGAACAATGTTCAAGTTAAGTTTAAAGTCCCAAAATTAAGTAAGCAAATTCAAATTTGAAATATAACTAACTTAAATATTCTAATTTTAAAGTAAGCTACAATTTTAAAATTTTCTACTCAATCGCAATAAAGTAAAATAGAAAAATGACATTGAATAATATAAATTTAATCAATTGAAATAGTATAGACCCGTAATGTTTTCTTTTAGTCACTCGAGACAAAAGAACAATCTTGGATATAGATGTGATACTGGAAAATGTAGAGGACTGACTTGTAAAGATTAGAAACTAAAAAGAACTTTTGATTGCAAAAACAAAAAGTCAAAGAAAATCAAAATTGACACTATTCATAGTGTCGCATCATCATTTCCCATATATAGTATGTAGTTCTAACATGTAACTTTAGATTTTACAAGAGTCGGTAAATCACATAACTGGAACCCCTTCCAAGGTAACATAAACAGCATATCCGAAAACTGAGGATGCCTCACTTTAAGCCAGGAAAGGGACCACCAGACTAAATTACATTCTAATGCAACATTAATGAAGGTGTCAAAGACAGGTTTTCACCATGTGTTCCATAAAGATGGCCACTTTAAACCAGAACAAAATTAAATAATATTCCTCATATAAAACCACTTACATGGAAGATAGCAACAGCTTGAGAAAGCAACACCCTAGTATCAGGAGATGCAATCTTCCCGCTCAGAAGCCTCCATCTGACGTCCACATCAACAATAATCTCAAGACCTTTTTGCTCATACTTCTTCTTCAACATATTCAAAAGAGAGTTAGGAAGCCTTTCTGCCCCATGAGCAAGCAACTTCTGCAGTATGGAATGGATTCTATCACAATCCACACAGCAAAACCACTTTCCTTTAGGTAATTCCTGATTTATTATCAAATCAATCATCCACCACATAACAAATAATTGCAGCGTAAATGGATTTAAAATAATAAGTAAACATACCCTCAAATCAGCCATTTTGTGACTCCGCAAACAACCAACATGAAATTCCTTTTCACACTGGTTCAGGACGAGGGAGGTTATGTCAGATATGTCAATAGTGATGTATGTCATTTTTGTAATTCTATAGAAATCAAATTAATGAGCGGATACCAAACTTATGATATGCATTACTGCTAAGAAGTTTCAAATATCATACCTGGTCACAAAGCAAAATTGTCCTAGGACCAAATCCAGACTTGCTAAAGTCAGAACACCTGTATAGGATACAAAAAACCAAATTAAAGATTAAAGAAAATTGAATTATAAAAAGATGATAAATACATGGATAATTATCATGTACAGCATGATATGGCATTTCATGAAACCAGTTGCTGCAGTTAACTCATTGGTACAGATTCAGAGATGTAAAGGGGTTATATTTGCGTTCAAATAAAAATAACCAGGCAGCATAGTGATCACCTGCACAATACACATCCACTGACTTCTGCTTCCACACTTTTGACAATACGAATGCATCTTCTCGTTATTTGGTCTATAGCATCCACACCTAATACCCGTCCAGCTGCAACAGCATTAGCATTATACTCAACGAACCTTTCTTTCACAAACAAGTTCTGACAATACTTGCAGTACCACCGACCACGAGGAATAGTAGAAAGAGATGCGCATTCTGTTAACAAGTAATATTTCCCATTAAAATCAGCAACTAGATAACACACTGGAATCTGTAGGCAGACAGAGAAACCATAAAATAAGTCAATCTGATTACTCCTACGTTTCACCATAGGAACTGTGAAACTTTATCAAGCCAAAATATAGTCATCAAACTTCTAGCAGGAACACAGAAAGAGACGACTAAATCCTGTGTGCATATTAAAGAAACAATTATCACTACAGCGACCAAGCATCAAATTATCACTATATTTATTCGTTTTTCAATTTCCAAGTGCAGGATAACCCCAAGGGGCTGTCGGTTTGTTAATATGACTTATATTTAACTGATCCAAATTTTATGCTAGACAATACTTCAGCTTAAATGCTCAATTTGTTTAAATTTAAATCAATAGATAGATTATCGAATGGATTAAGGTGCAAAACACCCACTGAACTACACTCAAAGGCGCAATTTTACCACTTTTCTTTTGATAAGCTTATGTTTGCCACTCAACTTAGACAATTAGTGTAATTATAATACTACTCCGTTAATTTTAACAATTCTCCGTTAAATTAATTACATTTTACCCCCCGTACTTTGCATAGTTGAATGTTAGAGGATAAGTAATTAGAGGATTAGAGTATTGAATGTTAGGGTTATTTAAGTAAAACAAATTGTAAAAGTTTCTAAAAAAGGAAATGCACCAATTTTTTAGAGCTATCCTAAAAAGGAATACGCACCATTTATTTATGTACGGAGGAAGTATTTGACAAAAACAATTACTACTTTTTTTCTTACACCTACCGCTTTCACCATTTCCTTAAGGGCTACCGAAGTGGCTGATTGAGCCACAGCAGAGAAAAACAAAGACTAAATTATAGGTTAAAATTATGAACTATGTTAACTTGATTATGGAACAGGCTGGATTCTAGCTCATTCAGAAGTGTATCCTGAACTATGAAGTCAGGGCAATTTAGGCCTTTAACCTGATGAATGTTAGTTGATTAACACGAAGAGAGAGAGAGAGAGAGAGATGATTCTAAGCCATCTAACTTTTAATGATTCCCAGATTTACCACAAAATAACAACCCCAAAGCTCTCCACCTACTGGTTGGGTGGCTGGCACTCCACTAGCAGCCACTGCCTGCTATTGTCGGTGTGCAGCTGACCAAAGCCGCAAATCTGGAACTAGGGGCTGGAACAACTTGTCCCTCCAGCGTGAAGCAAAGAGAGGCGACAGTTGAGGAGTATGTGGTGGAGGGCACAGCAGAAAGGGGCCACGCTGAAGGCAGGGGAAACCACAGAGGCTGCGCTGGATGGGAAGCAGAGGATTTACAGCCAGATCACCAACCGTTAAAATTTTGATGGTGTTAAACAAGTTACTGAGTCCTAAAATGCTACTCTGGTTTGCATAGTATAGGTAATTAGTTAGATTCAGTTGAAACGTGAGTCCTTCCATAAACTAACATTTAATTTGGCCAAAAACCAAGTATACCATTTAAAAGTGACAAAGCATATTGTTAAACCTCTTTATTCTTTTTCCTAAAGATTTTTTGCACCAGTAAGAGGGAAGTCCAAATGGTGGGAAGAAATCCCTATACGGTTCTTATCAACAAAGAGAAACTGAGCAGAGAAGACTGCTATTGTGTTTTCTTTTTTCAGTTTCTTGTATCAATACGAAAACTAACATGTGTCGATGAAGTTATTTACAAGAGGCCTAAAGAAGGTTTTCATTATACAAATTGGTTTTATTAGGGACATATTATACAGCTTTCAACTTATGGCTGTAGAACCACGTAAGGCAACAAGGAATCCCCAACTCTATAAGTTCACACCCACATCAAGAACATGCTTCATAACCTTAATGATAAACAAGTTCTGAAGTTTCCTAGATGGCGTTCAACGGGAAGCACATTGATCCTATATGGGATGGCCTTTATTATAAAACTAGGAGGATAATGAACTATTGTATCAAATAAAACACAATTTTAGGATAAGGGAGATCCAAAACTAAGTAATATACATGGAGAGTTTTATAATTAGGCTTGAGAGACAAGTGCAGTCCTTATAAGCTCTTCAAGCATATGATCTCATTGTTAGCAAGGATGAAGCGCTCGAGCAAGACCATCAACAACCAAATTTCTCAACCTTCTGATCTGAACTAATGTCAATGCTACAGGATGACCATTTGACCTGCTAGCTCAATGATCCTCAAAATTGAGCAACAAAGAAATGTACAAAAAATAAGGGCTACGACAGATGAATGTTGCACTCTATGGTTGACACAAACTTAAAGGACCCAATCCCAATTTCAAAAAAGAAACTGAAACAGATAATTCAAATTCCAAAATTGAACTTCAACCATCAGATCTGCAATATAACCTGTATGGAAGGCCCTTGGACATCCATCACAAAGCAGAAGATTTCCACCATCTGCGCAAATGATGCAGACATCATCATTATCCTTGGCAGAAAAGCGACGACCCCTTGAGATGGAGAGAGCCAATTCATGGAGAGACACCCCATTAGATGTATAAATATATGCGTAGCTGCCAAAAGAAAGGAGTGAATAAAATTAAAACAAAAACAAAAAAACACAACATTTCCAAATAAAACTTAAATGCAACAAACAGGTCAATCAAGCACGTACGGTTTTCTCCGAGAAGCCCATCCAGCATGAGCTTCAAACTGTGAGGGGCTCACCTGTATGTTAAGGAAAAAAGCATAAGCATGATTTCAAAAGTAACAAACTCAGCAATGAATGAAAAGCAGAAAATGAGTACCGTGCAATTGCAGCAACGGCAGAATACCCCAAATCCTTTTTTATAACCCTCAAGCAACCGCTGGAGACAGGAAGAGAGAGCACTTGAGGAAAACATCATAAGCAAATGCAGTCATATGTACTATCAGTCATTCATCACCTGTCCACGAGCATAATACGCCACTTCTGTTCCATCAGGCAGACCACCGTATTCAAATACCAACTTATGCAGCCGCTGATCTCTGTAAAGACAAAACTCACAAAAAAGGAAATAACATTGATAAACAAATACAGAGTGGGAAAATTCAACAAGAAACACAGCAGATCGATACTGACTTCATGGTCATCTTAATTTGATTTCCACTTTGTAGATCTGACTGAGGTGCAACACTTTTCTTTGAATATGGAAAATTTGCCACATTTTTTATGGACTTTGGCGTAATAAGCGATTTCGTTAACCTGGAAAATTTAAAAATATCGCTCAAATAAATAATAGTCCCAATAAACATCCAAGCAGAATCCAAGAAACTCAGTTGACATATCACAAGACCATCTGCTCATTAACTACTTTCATCATTAAAATTTAGGATAATCCATATTCAGGAAGTAAATACAGATTAGGCAGAAACTGGAAGAACTCCAGAACACTATTAATTAACAGAATGACTGTACAGAATCTTCATTCCCATTGGAGATTGCACCCCGAATGTGCCTTACTGATCTGCCACAGCCTGAAGCCATCGTACCCTAAGGAAGAGTTTCATTTTACCATAATAGTCTCATTAAAAAATGCCCAAGGCGAGATTGAATTACAAATATATTCCCAGCAATGTGAAGAAAGCTTCACATGCACAAACATTAACAAACAGCAACCAGACAGATATATCACATTGATTCTATTTTCACATGTTGAAGGAAAAAATCACCTATCTAGAATTTCATTTAGCATCCAACTTCTAACAATATCCAACAAGAAATTTATATTTAGAGCTAACCTTTTGGTAATTTTCAGCTGAGCATTATTGACTGATGATACTTGAACTGAAAGTTTTTTTTCCGGCCTGGTCATCAATCCTGGCTTTGCAACCCTGAAAAATTAGGAAAACACTTGTGAGACAGAAAGAGTTCATCATAGAACAAGAGAACAGTTTTTCATACAAGAAAAATAAAAGAACAGATTCAGTAAGATAAATTCATGACACAGGAGTATGATTTTAAAATGTTCTTAACTCAAAACCAACAAAAAGGAGAAAGGACACTTATCGCTTACTTTTTTGACAACTTCCAAGAATTTTTTTTTTCCGAAGGAATGCATGATGAACTTTTTTGTGATGATACATCCAGTTCTAATGATCTGAACCACAAAACCATAACCATTAGAAATAAATTAAATAATGTACGCATCTTCAGAAGAAAATAAATCATGATTTCCACTAATACCTCAACTCATCACCATCTCATGAAACTTTTCAAGCAAGTGGAAAAGTCTATGGTAATGATGGTTTGGAGTTTTATCTCATTATTCCTTTGTAGGCAGATTGCGGCAGAAAGGTCATCCAGCGTAAGACTTTGCCACGATGCTTTGTTCGTGAATTTTATAGTTTTAGCTAAATTTAGACAATTAATTGACTCCACGCAGCCCCAATATAGTTGGGATTAACGTGCAGTATGAGACTAGCCATGAAAAGGGGGCAAAAAGAGTGATGATGATGACGACTAGCCATGAGGGGCAAGGGGGGAGGCGCACAATCTACCCAGGATTAATTTAAAAAGAACAAACAAAGAAACAAGTCACAAGAGCTACCAACTTTCTTCTTTTCTTCCTATGATTCCGGTTTCGTGAAGTTGGCTCTTTCGAGGGCGTACCCAGTGAAGTACTTCCACACAAGTCTGAGGTAACTACCAATTCCTGCGATCTGAAGATATCCAGCAACAAAATAAATTTTCATGTGAAATAAGGCTTTTAATAGAATGACACATAAAGAAACTGACAGCAAAGTATCCTTGCCAGTCTGAAAGTAAACAAACTAAGCATTCAAGAAACCAACTTTCTTGCTGTAATTCGTGGGCTTCTCTTCCGTACAAAATTGCCAACAGAGGTAGATTCTGAAGATACTGAGATTACTGCTTTTTTTCGTGGTCTGAAATGGAAAAACAAAAACATAAAATAAGCTTTCCACATAGACATCCGATCCACAAGAATGAAATTATCAAACCACATTTTTTACTGTCTCAGAGTACAATATGATTACAAAGTACGGAACTCAGCCACTTATCTCAAATGACTATATCTAGATGACCAAATATTTAATCGTTAATTAAAAATTAGAGCATCTGGATAAACAATTTGCTACGCAAAGAATTTACAATAGTAAACATCCAAAACCATACATATGGCATGAGAATGACACAGAAAGTTCAGGTATAACTAATTGGGGCGCCTTCTGTTCAGAAGCAGATAGTAATCAGCTCTCATTAAAAAAAAACAAAAAAAACAAAGAGGTAAGTACTTAATAGCTCTGAAATCTTAAATTGACAAATCAATTTGATCCTAGTGTAAGGTTATTTAGGAAGATACAATTCTGTCTCCTTGAAATCTCTTCAATTCCCACCAACCATGAAATAGGCAAAACATTTCACGATATTCCCCCTCCACACACTGTCCCTGGGCCCTTAACAAGAGCAGACTTCACTATAATAAATAAGGGTAAGTTCATACTTTCTTACTATGTTTCTTGAACGGACTCAAATTCATGGTTTGGTTCCAATCATCCATACATTTAATCACAGAGAAAACATAGATGATGTTCTAAATGTAAGATCCAGAAGTTCCTGACATCAAACATTGCGACAACATCTCTTCAGTGGCCCACTCATTAGTGGTCAATAAAAATATATATGTTGCAAGTTCAGTTGGTGGAACTTCAAGAACTTCAGTTGGTGGCCCACTCATTAGTGGTTTTTCGCATATGTTTCCAATCTAAATAGCATTTAAACAGTTTTTTAGCAGTCCACATCTAATCACTGATGCACAAAAGTGTGGACATCATCCACCATCAAACCAAATGACACATTAAGAGTCAATCATGTACTTAAAGAAAAGGGGAAAAGGTAAACTTGGCGGATCAAAAAGTTTTAACATAAAAACTCTGGGAACAGTTGTTTCCATTCACCTAAAATTCTTGTAAGAGAAATGTTCCAAAAACAAAATGAGGAAGACTAAGATTAAGGCTCCCCAACCCCCGCCAACCCCCCAACACACACAACTTTAATAAGCAAAATACGAAACAGCAATAAAATCCCATATTATGACAAAGAGATGCTAAACCCTAGTGTGACCTTTGAAAGAATAAAGCCATTTATTGAACTCGCCATAACAACAATATTAGTAAATGATCATCAACAGACACCACATCCTTCAATACCAAAGGTTAAAATCTACCATGTGTAAATTATACTTCCAGAATAGTGCTTCTTTTGGCAGAATTATATGTAAAAGATGCACAGAGAAGACCAATTTGTAGTTACATCTAAGGAAAGAGACCGATCTAGCTCTTAAGAATCATAAGCAATCCATACAAAAACTCCATGTAAAGTAAGGCCAAAAGAAAAAAATGAGGATGGAATTGTATACCTAGGTTTTGCACATGCTACTCTAGCTGACTCACACTGAGATTTCTTTAACTCCACACATGAATTGCATAAAGGTCCAATTTGACCAACAAGGGCCATCGGGAAGGATCCTATAATTTGATAGCCAAAGAGAAAAGATTATAAAAAGGTACAGAAAGATAATTACTTTCGTACTCAGTTTTATCTTGTATGACACAAGGCACAGGTAAATCAATCTGATCACAGAAAAATAAATAGAAAAGGAAAATAAATCTAACCTTTGCATCTTCGACAAGTGAAATTCTTATCTTCTGGCAAAGCACTAATGAAATTTTGAATTGTTGCTTCCAGTGCATGCAATGGCCTTCTCCTGCAGGCCCTCAAAACCTCAAGCAGGCTCTTCCCATTCTCAAAGCATATGTACTGTGAAGCACGTTTGTATTGTTTACAAGCATGAATCTCAAACTGGGAAGGCGGAACAACCTGATGAACATGAAGAGAATATCCTTAAAAATTGTATTACATGCTTCTTAAATTCATAAGACAAGTGCAAAAATATAAGTTGTCATAAAGAAAAGGCAAACTCTAACCCTGCAACCCTTGCACAAGGAACAGGAACACAATATTCCACCATCCTGAATGATGCCTTGAAGCCCATATGACTGAATTAACAAAAAATTATCACAAGAATTACAATAATACTACTATGGAGGAAATTTGATCAATTTAATAGTAATAGAAAGTAACGGAGAGAAATGTAAAAAAAAATGGCTCAGTCAACTAGTCAACCTTGCTATTTATTGTACCCATGTAAACTACTGTAACACCATCGAGTAAACCAGTGTCAAACAGCTCCTTGACCGTCATTGGGCACTTGTTGATTGCAATCTTCTTCGACATTTTCAACTCTAAGTTCTTCCTAGGAACCATGGATTCACCATCAACATCAGCACCAATACCAAAATTTAAATTTGAACCACTCTCAACTGTTTGTAGTTCATAGCTGAAACTCTCCTCAGGTTCTACGATTGTTCGCAAAGACAGTCGCCTAAAACGACTTGATGCCTTTACTGGTATATTGTTCCCCTCCTCAGCAGCAAGACTTTCAGGCTGACTTGCTAGTCCCGAAGAAATCAGCGTTTCAGATCCTAGCCTCTCGCCTGACTGGCTTTTTTCAAAGTCACAACATTCATCCACTTGGCCATCTACCATTGAAATGCTCTCAACAAACAGCCTCCCAACGATGTCAGTTTCATCAACAGTAGAGCTTTCTTCAACCACAGTATCCACAATGAAGCTGTCTTCAAGTTCATTGCATCCCTTCTTCTGTAAAGCTCTTAGTAACCCGTTACATCCATTGATATCACGCTTTTTAACTCGAGTGTAAACAATGTAGCCATTCACTCGAGTGACCTTAACTCTTTTACAACTAGTGCCGTCATCAATTTGTACTACACCAGAACTCGCCTGAGTTGGACAAGCTGAACTAGACGGATCAGGAAAAGATTCCAAGGCCGAATCCAGCTCCCGCTTCATCTCTCTCTCTCTCTCTCTCCGGTCAACCTACTTCCACCGAAGATTCTCTGCAACCGTAAGAAGCTCAGACTAGTTCAACCAATACATCAGAACTTTCAACAAAAGAAGCATGAGATACCTGAAACCTCGTAGTCCACTTACCAGAAATCCAGCAGGCAGGAGCCATGCAAGACTCTGTTGGCGTCAGATTAAGGGAACTGAGAAGAAAGAAGAAAGATAACTGGATCGGCACGGTGGAGCCTAGGGCTTGTTATGGCTTTAATTCGAAGGTACTGAGTTCGGAAATTCGCAGCGACGAGGACGACGGAATGGGGATCAAAAGGTTTTTGCTGTCGTCGTCGGAAGCAGTGAATCTAACCTGCTGTTGGAGGGTCTGTGTGACTTTCAGATAATTTGCATTTGGCTAAAACCACAAAAAACCCATGTACTTTATAATTTATCACGAATCAGCCACTAAACTTTTTATTCAAACGAATAAACCATTAAACTTTCCAAATTATACGAATTTAACCATTGCATCTGATTTATGATGATGTTTCCGATAGAAGAATGACGAGGATTGAGCAGGAAGCTGAACATCAAGTATCTCTAAATGTCCAATTAAGAAAAAACACATTAAACCCATTAAATTTCTTTTGGCTCCCCCAACTTACTTCCCTTCATATCTCATTTCTTTTACTAGATTTTACCATACTCGATCCATTATAAGGTTAGAAAGGATCAAAGTGAAAGGATGACTTAAGATGAGGGTTTATGAAGAATTTCGGCTTTAAGACTCAAAGAGGGTAACTATTGGAAATATTGTAGCATGTGGGACTTTATGGAGATGGTTATTGGTAAGTGTCAAGTCATCAAGAGTTGTATGCAACAATATGTGTTTGTAGTAGTCAAGTCACCCAAGTTCTAGTTCTAGTATAATTCAAGATTCTCTCTTGAAGGAATCCTAAGTTCTCAAGTTGTGGCTCAAACCCTTCCTAGGTATGTACCGAGTATGCCTATTAATGTAGGTCAATCCGGCATCTTTTAGGTCTTTACCTTAGTAGAAGAAAAATGAGGTATGTTTTAAAAAAAAATAAACTAGATACTTGGCTTAAATTTTATGTACAGATTTAAACAAGAGATTGTTTAATAATTAAGCATAAACGTTTTCGCGCATTTAAACGAAGTATAGATCTCCTACCACTACCGCAATCAAACAAGCAATACGACAAACATCATAAATCCGCATACATCAAAGTCGCAATCCAAACTCCTAATAATAGAAAGTACTAATAATAATCCTCAAGTTTGGAAATGACAGAGTCACAATGACTCTCCCCCCGACTTGAAAGCAACCATCGTCCTCAATGGGGGGAAAGAGTCACAAAAGTAGAGCGAAAGGCGGCAAGTCGTATCTTGAGACACGTTAGGGGTCCCAGTCATCATCATCATCATCCTGGGAGTCTGCTAGCTGGGAGCTGGAGTGGTGGTAAGTTGGTGGAGACGACGGAAGGCACCTCTGGAGTGCGTCCATGAGCTCTCTTATGATGTGGTTGTTTGTTGCGTCCTGCTCTAAGTGAGTGTGTAATGCGTCACATGCCAGCATCATCCCGGAGTCGGCAGGACAAGCTCCTCACCCATTAGTATATGATCCCTAGAATGCGGGCTCCAACTGAGGTCTGGCTGGTCTGTGACTTGGATATGGGTTGTGTCAGGTACTCCTCCATCTGTGCATGAGTCACATTGGCGAAGTCCTGAATCTCTGCGTCGACCACCTCGTGCTTTGGATCCAATTGTTGTCTCTTATAGGCGATGCCCTAAGACATGAGAACGGAGATAGAGATGGCCTGCGACTCGGTGGGCATGAAGGCTCCCTCCGGGATGAAGAGAAGAGCGTCAGGCATAAGAGAGGTGAGAAACTAAGGGAACAACCTGTTATGGTGCAGATTCGCAGCAACTTCGAGAATGGACCAGTGGATGTGATGATCAACATCAATGTAGTAGCCGCCAATAATCTTCCTGAAGAGCTTGACAAGACCCTCGATGACCTTCGATTGCTGGTGGGAGGGGAAGATGGAGTGGTGGATGAACCAGTTCCAAGCTAACATGGTTGGTGGTAGAAGTTGAAGTTGAGTAGATACTGCTTCCTCCACCTTTCCTAGATGTTCGCTAGGCTTTTGGTGTGTTGCAATCAAGCATGAATTCAAGCAATAACAATCAAATATATTTATAAACACCTTAATTTCGCCTTAACTATGTCTTATCGTAGTAAGCGGCTCAAAAGAAGGATCGAACCCAAGAAAGAGATTTTAGGTGCAATTTAGTGATTAATGTTATTCTACTCAAGTATGAAGATGATAGATGATGTAACTTAGTGGAATGGTGATATGTGAACAGTAACCGAGATATTTTTATGATGAAAAACAGTAGCTTGGGAAACAAGTCATGAAATGGGTAAAATAGTAAAGATGTTAAACGAAGTTCAATCAATTAAAAGCGTCTTCTAGGAGTTGTTACTTACTGCGGGGGTTCACTATCATCATCATATCATGCAAAGAGATGGATTATCAAGGCCCAATCACCCTTCTCTCGGACAAGTGATCATCCTCTACCAAACTAAGGCTTTAGAAACTCTCATCCTCTAAAGATACTTAGTCTAGGGTTGATTGATTCCAGCAACATAATCTATTCACGGGCCCTCTCTGACTCTGCTTCAACCAATCAATCGATTCCTATAGTCTAATTCGACAACTTCCCTCTTGGGCTCATTGTCGAATACCTAGATGGTATACTAACATGGTGATCAATCATCCAACATGCATAAGTGTATAAATAGCTCATGGAATCAATATCTAAATATCAAACAACATGATAGATGATCGTTAGGCCCCTAGGTAAGAAAACCCTAGAAGACTACAAAAAACTACTCAATAAAACTCATGCTAACTATAACAATCAGCATGATCAAGAGAGTACACATGATAATCAGATAGAGAAAGAATAATAGATAGAATTTAATGAAGTAATCTTGAAGAAATCTTCAAGACCACTATAAAAAGAGTCTTCAACCCTTGGAGTAAATGGAGAAGAAGACAAGCTACTGCCAATTTCGAAATCCTGATGTCACCACCACCCCCGTTCCCGGTTCGGCGGAAGTCTCTTATGGAAGCAGAAGTCGGGGGAACCAGGCAGCGGTCGGTAATGTTGTTTTCTCTTAAAAATATTTGCAGTTCAAAGACCTATCCCTTCAAAAAAACATCCTTTGTTTTAATGTTTCTAATGTGTTTACAGCTTTCAAGGCGTCTTACTAGCCCTAATCCTGCACCCGAGACACGTTAGTGTTCAAAAAGATAATCGAGCGCAGAGATAATCAATGCAGAAATAGATATAGAAGATATAAGCCCAGCCCACTTCATTAGGCCAGAACTTCCAGAATGTTATAGCCACCGCGGTCAGATGAAGATTTTCTGACGTATTGTGGCTGACGGTTAAGTTTCATGTTTATTGGAACTCAGATCTATTGCTTAAGGTATGTT
>JBBYHH010011616.1:0-16950 GCA_038382905.1 Daphne laureola
ATAACATCGTTTGGGATGACAATCGTCAGGGGCGGATTTTAGGCCTAACATTCCAAAGACATAGTTAGAACCTCATAATCGCTCGGGGTGCATTTTAAGCCCTTAAAATGGTCACTGACCATCTCTGAGATTTGAATATTCATCAGTGATGATGCTTGAGGATCAAAACATGGTCACTACTGAAAGCGTAGATACCTAAAAGGCGTCACTGTGAAATCCATAAAATAGTGACGCGTAGATACCTAAAAGATGTCGTTGTGAAATACCACAATAAGTCATCGATATGCCGTAAATGCCACCGACATATAAATATGATCTTAGAAGGCTTCATTGTGAAATATCACAATAAGCCATCGATACGTTGTAAATACCATTGGCGGATAAAAAAGATTATTGTATTATCATTGACACATAAAGGATCATTGTGCATCATTGACGAATAAAATGACCACATTGTTCATCACTGACGCATAGAAGGACCATGTGTTGCATCATTCAATAATTAAATGCTACAATTTATTTATCAGTAAAACAAACCATTTTCAACCTATGAACGTTGTTCTATCTTCAAACCATTTTTCAACATTAGAACGTTATTCTAATATCTAAACGTTGTTCTAAATGTTTTAACCCTGATAATTCGTAGAGAAATCACCTAATTACATCCTAAATGTTTTAACCCTGACAATTGTACTGTAACATTAGGGATGTAATTAGGTGATTTTTTCACGAATTTAACAGAAGCTGTAATTGGATTAACTGTTGAGGAGGGTAAGTGAAGTAACAGAACCTTAGGGAGTTTTCTACAGGTTTCCAAAAATCAAGGGGAGAAACTGGAGGTTTCACCTAATCTCAGGGGTTTTGGGTAAGTTACCCTTTGTGTGATCGGTTATAGTTTTTGTATGTGTTCAGCACCTCAATTTCTAGAAATTATTTTCCCAGTTCATATGTTTCGAGCAAAAAAGTGGGAGTGGAAAGGTGAGTAAAACACTGATATGACTTTTTAACCCCATTTTCTTTAGTAATGTGTTTATGGTATTGTTGTAAATATATGAGTTTTTCAATCCAATTTACACACTTTTCACAATGATCCAACAAATTCAGTGTTTAAATTTCAAAATATTTCCTGGAAATTTTTTGACCTGGTTTTCACTGAACATACCCTTTACGCTTCTGCAATTCTTTGGTAGAATTTGGGAAAGATTGATGATTTGATAGATTTTTTTAGGATAGTTAGAGAAAATTGGGCAAACGACTGATGGTGTCTACATGCCTTTTTAATCTTAGGTACAAAGTAATCTGAGGTAGTTGAGGTAGTGGCCCCTCGCTTTTAAAATGACATCGTTTCATGTTTGTTTGGGTCTTAAATTCGTCAGGGTCGGACAACTTTCTCATAACCTGTGAACCACAAAAGCTTTTAGTATCCTGATAACATCGTTTGGGATGACAATCATCAGGGGCGGATTTCAGGACTAAAATTCCAAAGACAGAGTTAGAACCTCATAATCGCTCGGGGTGCATTTTAAGCCCTTAAAATGGTCACTGACCATCTCTGAGATCTGAATATTCATCAGTGATGATGCTTGAGGACCAAAACATGGTCACTACTGAAAGCGTAGATACCTAAAAGACGTCACTGTGAAATCCATAAAATAGTGACGCATAGATACCTAAAAGACGTTGTTGTGAAATACCACAATAAGCCATCGATATGCCGTAAATGCCACTGACACATAAAGAGGACCTTAAAAGGCGTCATTGTGAAATATCACAATAAGCCATCGATACGTTGTAAATGCCATTGGTGGATAAAAAAGACTATTGTATTATCATTGACACATAAAGGACCATTGTGCATCATTGACGAATAAAATGACCACATTGTGCATCACTGAAGCATAAAAGGACCATGTGTTGCATCATTCAATAATTAAAAGCTACCATTTATTTATCAGTGAAACAAACCATTCACTACTTGCTTGATTAGGGTTTGGTAACGCCCCATGCGTTACTAAAACCGTTACCAGTGGTAAGGGGGCAACCCGTTACCAAAGGCGTTACTAAAAAGATCGTCTCCATTCACTAGGGCGTTACTAGGGGCGTTACCAGTGGTAATGGGTTGGTAATGCCTCAACCCCTTACCAGATGTGTCAGGCTGACACATCCTGACATAGCTGGTAACGCCCCAGACACTTACCAGGGGCGTTACTAACCTTTTTTTTTTTTTTTTTTCATTTTTGATTTGTGTATTTATACTATTGATTTATAATTTAAATTATTAATTGTTATTTATGATTTAGAATTAATTTCATTAATAAAAGTAATTATATTAAATAAAATAAATATTACATTAATAATAAAAGCATCCCAAATTAAATGTTTGTACAAAGTGATCTATGGTGGAGGAAACTCTAAATCATCCTACCCCGTGCCACGGTTCGGCGAGTGCCGCATCGATAGCCCCGGTTGTTGATGTTGTATCCCAAAGTGGGAACTTGGAACTCATCCCAATCGGTGTTGTAACCCTGTTTATTCAACGAGCTCGGGGTTAAACTTGTAAGTTTAATAATTTACCCAAAGTTTAATAATTGTAAGTTTCTAAAATTTACAAAACTTTTAAAATCTAACATTAACAAAACATTTTAACATTTGAAAAAAAAATTAACAGAAAATTGAAAAAAAAAATCAAAACATTTTATCATCAACATTTTCATCAACATTAACAGAAAATCTTCAACAACATTTTTTGTAAATAGGAACCAAAATTCATCAACAAAAAAATATTTACCTTCACATTAAATAACAAAAAAATATTTTAACATCAACATTTTAATCAATATTAACTCTCTCTCTCTCTTTCTCTCTTTCTTCTTCTTAAAACTCATCTCTCTGTTCAAAAGTGTCGGCAATAAGACAACAAAACAAATTTCTTCACAACAACATTAAACAACAAAAATTAAATTATAAAACTGTAAATGATTTTTTTTTAAATGTTTACCTTCTGGTTAAACGCCGGCCGGCGAGACAAAACGTCGGGAAGACGCCGGAAGCGCAGCGGGAATACGATAGCGCCGGAGAACCGCCGGGATAAAGGAGGTCGTGGCTGTAAACTCGCCGGAATAAGCAAAAAATTCAGAAGAAAATGAAAAAATAAAATAAAATTACACAAAGAATAAACCTCACCTGTAGAATCGTCCGGAAAACGACGCGGCGACGAAGAAGAGCGCGGCGGTGGCAGGTTCGCCGGGCCGGTTGAAGGAGGTAGAGAGAAGGGGCAGAGGTTGAGAGGCATAGGAAAATGGGGAAGGTTAGGGATTTGGAGAGGGAGGAAGACTAAAGTAAGAAGAAAACGTAAAAGTAAAAGTAAGAAGAAAAAACCTCAGAAAAAGGTAAGAGCTAGTAATGGCCTGGTAATACCCCAGCCCGTTATCAGCTCCAAAAAGACTAGTAATGGGTCAGGGCGTTACGAGGGCATTACTAACTTCAAAATAGTAATGCTCTTGGTAACACATTGGGCGTTACCACGAGTCAACTTACTTTTTTGCTGGTTTTGACCCGTGGTAACGGGCTGCCCCTTACCAAACCCGTTATCAGGGTCCCCCCAACTACGTAGTGCAGGTATTCATGCAGGGTCCAGGACTTTCGTAGTTTGTATATACAACTAGTTTGACGGAGATGGTCGGAGTCCGGATGTTACGCAAGAAATATTACGCACGGATATTTGTTTCAAGTCAAGGAGTGCTTCTCTAGTCCGATTTGGTCTCACGGTTATCACTTTCCAACTTCTGATTGACTTGATGTATCTAATTCTATCTTTGCTTAGGTTATTAATTTTGTTCAAACACTTTTTATTTTTTCCCTACCATGTAACCTTAAATTACATGATTAGTAGATTTTGTTATGCTCTCCTCTGCATAAAGCATCTTTTATTTTTTGTATAATAGGGGTTGGTCCCTAATTTCGCTACTGAATGTTAGCATTCCCCATTAAAAAGATAAATAGAGTATCATATATAAACCTTGTTTTCTTTCGTTTCTTTTTTGCTTTCTTTTTTACTATTTTTTACG
Organism: Daphne laureola; assembly: GCA_038382905.1. Lineage (NCBI taxonomy): Eukaryota > Viridiplantae > Streptophyta > Magnoliopsida > Malvales > Thymelaeaceae > Daphne > Daphne laureola. Next base: position 4,068 of record JBBYHH010011616.1, read on the forward strand.
ATCACAACATTAAAGAATACAAATATATGAAAATTTTAATTGGTTTGAAAAATCAATGGATAATGGGTCATTTTGTCACTAGTAATTGGGAGTTGGTAATATTTTATCATTACAATTTTTTTGGGATCAAATTACCACCAATATTTGGAAAATATAGTAAATTTGTCACTACCGTTAAATAGTTTGACGGATTCCATTAAATTTTTTGGGTTAATATTTTATTTTCATCTTAAAGTTTATTCTAAATATGACAGATTAACTCTTAAACTTTAGACGTCTACATTTGACCCCTCCTTTCTCTACCAGTAGCACCCTATAACACCGCCTCTCCACCACTCCACAACTGCCCTCCGCCGTTGCACCACTGCTTTTTCTGTTGTTGCACCGTCTTCTAATTAATCAAAAATATTTTATTTAACCAAAACATATTTGATTTTTTACGTAATTTTTATATCGCGATTCTACGTACGTTTTATTTTTTTATTATATTAGACAGGTGACGTAGAGTACACGATAAATTAAAACCTTTTTATTTAATAACAAAAAAAAAGTGATTAAGTGGGCAACGGTCCAAAGACGGATGATGTGTTGGTGCAGTGGTGAAGGGGCGGTGGTGCAAGGACGGAGGGGCGGTGATCCAGCGACGAAGAGGCGGTATTGTAGGGTGCTACTCAAGGTGGAGGGATATGTCAAATTATAAAAATTTAAAGTTTAATGATTAATTTTTTAGATTTGAAAACTTTAAAGTGAAAATTAAATATTAAAAAAAAGATTTAACAACAAAAAAAAATTTATCTCATTTTTTAAATATCAATGAAAATTTAATCCTTCAAAAATTTTTAGTGATAAAATATTATCAACTCTCGAAATGCCCGTTTTCCCAAAAATCAAATACTTCGGCTCTCCAGGCTCCGTGTGGATCGAGCTTCTGTGTAATTTTGTAACCATGCAGTGCACCTGCAGTCCGCCACGTTGGCAACAATCCCTCCCCACTAACCTTTTTTTTTCCGTTACAATATATCTTACATTTTTTTTTAAGAATATATCTTACATTATTAATTACTTCTATGGTTATGTTTTTGTTTAAAAAAAAAAATTATATTTAGTACCTTAAAAACATTAAAGTTGCAAAAAATAGTATCTTTAAGTAAATTATAATAATAACACATCTAATTTTAAAATGTCAAAAATAAAATAAAGTAATATAGATTAAATACTGTGAAATTGTAAATATAAAAACTGTGATTTTTGTGGAACAGATAAATGGATGTTTCAAGGTTCAGTATTTTACTTAAACTTTTACTTTGAAAAAAATTCAGAAATAATATATTTAAAAAAATTAGATTTTAAATGATTGTATGCATATGAATTACTTATTTAATTTTAAATATCTAACAATTCATAAAAAATATCATAAATGAATTATTGTGAAACGGTAAAAAGTAAGCCTAGATCTTTTGAAGATGAATGAAGTAAGTGTTTCATTATTAATTTCACAATTTAAAATTTAGATGAAGTAATTATTACTGTTATTTACTTAAAACTATTTTTCATCTAAAATACAAAAAATCTAGTTTACAAAGAGAAAATACATGAGTTAGCAACAAAAGGAAAAAAAAAAAAAAAAAAAAAGAGGATGGTGGACTGTAGGCGGACTGCATGGTTGCATAACCACATAGAAGGAGGATCCGCTCGGTGTTACGTGTTGCGGGCCTGAATTTGAGCAGCGAATGGCACTTTCGCAAATAAAGTGGGAAAAGGAAAAAAATATACTAGGAAGTAGGAAACGCCCTTCAGCGCGAGTTGGGGACCTGGGGTGGGGAATGTGGCAATTATTGTAATTATATGCGTAGGTTAGCGTAGTTTAGGTTCTGCATACTGTATTCCGAGCGATTAAAAAAAGAAGGGATATTATGCTTATCCTTTGGTTCATTAGTTTTCTTATCTTTTAGTTAATTGAAACGCAGTTTAACTGCTTCCTTATCATTAGATTCATTTTTTGTTGTAGCTTTAGCTTCTTCTTGTTTGCACTTTAATTTGTATTATTAGTTTTTAGTTAGTTTGCAGACTGGTTACATACATGCTCATCTCTGATTAGAGTATGTAGGTTGGGATAATTGGGGATTTGTTCTCATTTTGATTGTTCTCGGTATTTTTTCGTTTGATATAAAATGATCACCATCACCGTCAAAAAAAAAAAAAGAAAAGGATATTTGGATCCAAAACAAAATTTTAAAAAGGAAATGGATATTCGGTGGCTTTTAAGGATCTATTTAGTTATGAAAATTTAAAAAAAAAATCATTTCAAGTTTTCTTTATAGATAGTTAGGATGTATAACTATTGATTAAGAAGAGAAAATCTTATTTTCAAAATTTTAGAAAACTCTAGTGTTAAAATGGAGGACTTCAAAATAAAGTTTTTTGTTTTAACACATGAGTTTTCAAAAGTTTTGAAAATAAGGTTTTATCTCCTTAATAACTAGTTATACATTCCAACTATTTATAAAGAAAATTTGAAATGATTTGTTTTGAAAATTTTCATAATTAAACGGATTAAAATTTTCAAAATAAAACTACGTTCTCTTCGTCCCGCTTTTATTTTTACTTCGATTCTTTTCTCCCTATCATAGAAATGCTTATTTTCTAGCCTTGTACACATGCAGTACAAATTGTAGAGCTACTATTAAAAATTCCTCATGTTTAATTTATATTTTATCCAGTCTTATTGATTTACTGTATTTTTTCAGAAAAAGTAAAAGGCCAACTTTTATAGAACGAAGGTAGTAGATATTTATACACACACATACATATATAGTTTTTTGTGTTTTGACTTGGCGCTACTCTTAAATTGAATTAGCACAACAAAAAAAAAAAAAAAATGAGACAAAAAAAGGTTAAATTTGAATCAGCAATTAGCTTTGAGAGTGAATAGTTTCTTTAAGAAGACTGAATAATTATTTTGACAATTTTAAAAAAATGTGTTCACTTTTTTAGAAAGAGGATTCTTAGATTTTAATTATCATGAATTTTTTTTTGAAAATTAAGGGTTCGTTTACTTGTGAAAGTTTTTCTAAGTTTTCAACTCTAATTTTTCTTTATAAAAGTTTAATCATATAAGTAGCTTTTAAGTGATGAAAAACCTTGTTTTTCAAATATTAGGAAACTCTAGTATGAAAATAAAAACATTCAAAATAAAGTTACCTAATTTAATACTAGAGTTTTTTAAAGTTTGAAAAAATAAGGTTTATCATCGTTTAAAAGTTAGTTATATAATTAAACATTATAAAAAAAAAATTGAAATAAAAATTTAAAAAACATTTTTTCACAAATAAACGGACTCTAATTTCTTTTTTTGTTTTTTTAGTGTTTTCGGGTGAGTGTAGTACCCCATAACACTTCAAATTAGTTAAAAATTAGGGAACCTTAGGGTGAGAGGAGTATAAATACAAGCCTTGTGCACCAAATAAACAACAACAAAACCTTCTTATCCACATTTTCCACTTCTCTTGGCAATTCTCTTTCAGCCTTGTAGTTGTCTCAGCTCTCATATCTACATTTTCTATCGTTTTCTCCAACAGAAGGTTAAAAAAGTCAAAATCCTGACCAAATGGCTAAGACGTCAACAGATCCTCTAGTGGTTGGAAGAGTGATTGGCGATCTGATTGACCATTTTAACCCTGCTGTAAAAATGACTGTCACTTACAACTCCTTCAAGCAGGTCTACAATGGCCATGAGCTCTTCCCTTCTTCTGTCTCTCTCAAACCCAAGGTTGAGGTCCATGATGGTGACATGAGATCCTTTTTCACCCTGGTAAAAACAAAAGAAGAAGAAAAGAATCACTCTTTTTCTTGTTTTTTATTTTTATATTTTTTTTATTACCGTTTTAATTCTTATTACTCTCTCCGTCCAATAAATATTAATCTTATATTTATTTTTAATATTTAATTTATAATTTTTTATTCTTTAATATGTTAATATATAACATCAAATAATTTATATGTATATATTAAATGAATATATTTAATTTTTAAATATATTTTTTTAATAATTTTTTTAACAAATTCATTCTTATTAAAAATTGAGACATAAAATAAAAAATCAAACGGAACGATCTTTATAAAACGGAGCACAAGCTTCCTCATTCTTCACATATTGTTTTATAACTTGATGTTGTTTAATTAGGTTATGACAGATCCTGATGTTCCTGGTCCTAGTGACCCATACCTGAAGGAGCACTTGCACTGGTAATAACTACTAGTTGACTCATCTGTTAGGTTTTGTTGCTTGCAATTATAATGAGACACGAGGTTCAAGATAACTGGCGGAGCTAAGTTACGACAAGCGTGACAACTGCCGATCTTAATATTTTTTAAAAAATAAAATATATAATATATATTTTTATAAATTGGATATTTTATTTTAATTTTATTATAGATTATGTTCAATTTATAAATTCATATACATTATAATTTATATTTATTAATAAATTAAACTTAAAAATATTAAATCTAATCCATTCACAAATCTAAATAATAACTCAAACTCATTTTACCTTAAAAACAGAAAAAAAACACTGACCCACCGGTCCATAACCCTACCAATGTCCAGTTTTCTAAACTCTAATTCCTCTTTCTTGGCTTGTTACCCCAAGTCAAGTTTGAATATTGAAGTCTAGCAATGCATCTTTTTATTATCCTAAATCAAATTTAATTGAAGTTTCGCATCTACAAAAAAGAAATTTATTACTACTTCGTCCTTACAAAATTGGTAAGTTTTTTTTTAATATTTAATTTAAAATTTTTATTCAACACTTTAATAGATAAAGTTAATTATTTTAAATGTAAATTATACATTAGTGTTTATCTAGTTTCTTTTTTTTTTTCAAATTTTTTTAATTAATTCTTTCTAGCAATAATTAAGAACTTGAATGAGTATTATATTAGATTTTGATAGCTTTTAATATGTACTTTTACGATAATTTAGACTTTCAAATAACTTTTAATATGTAAACAATTTTTCTTTTTTCTCGATTAACCCATTTAATTTAACTCTTCAAATTAAATTATCTAAATGAGAATAATTTCTGTAATTTCCGGCCACCCCTAACACTGAATCCTGACTTTGTGCCATTAAGATATATAAAAATTAATTAACTCATTGATTTTGCTCTCATTCACTACAGATTAATTTTATGAGAAAAATGGACAGTTAGGGTATGTTTTACACCCCTTTCTAACACATTTTTAACACAAAATCAATACATTTTTAAATTTTTCCTCCCAAATCTCTCTTTATCTCTATCTTCTAAAATTCAAAAAGATATTGATTTTGTATTGATTTTTTACAACGTCAAACACAAAGTATGGTATGAATTGATCAATATATATTAATCAGAATTAAAGTCACCTGTCTATATATAAGTTCTGTCCACTTCATTTCACTTCATTTTTATATGAAAACGATCCACTGATGAATAATAATTTTGACAAAATGACAGGATTGTTACCGACATCCCAGGCACGACCGACGTCTCTTTCGGTAAATACATTCCACACATTAAATAAATAAGCCAAAAAATGAAGAAAAAAACAAAATAGTCCCTTATTAGTTCTATATAAAATAAATGAAGTATTTTTTTTTTAATTTCTTTGGTCTTTTATAAATATGGTTAAATGATTTTGGAAATAATGAATACTTGTTGGTATTTTTTAAATATGTTATTTATTTTAAATTTAATAATTTTTTATATAATAATACTTTTAAGTGAAACACAATATCAAAAGTCAAATATTCTTTCCGTCCCTCTTTCATTTGGTACAATTTTTTTCAGTATTTAATCTATAATTTTTGTTCTTTAATGTTTTAATATGTAAAGTTAATAAAATGATAAATAAATATATCAAATTTCTAAATAACTTTTTTTTGAAGTTTTCTTTATCAAAATCTTTCTAATAAAAAATTAAATCAAACACATCTATAAAAATCAAACTGTGCAACTAAAAAAATAATATATCATTTATTTATATTGATGTAGGAAGAGAAATTGTGAGCTATGAACCACCAAGACCAAACATAGGGATCCACCGGTTGGCCTTCATCTTGTTCAAGCAGAAGCGGCGACAAGGGGTGGACCGAGTCCCCGTCGGAAGGGACCACTTCAACACGAGGAAATTCGCAGTCGATAACGACCTCGGCCTCCCCGTGGCTGCCGTCTACTTCAATTGTCAAAGAGAAACAGCTGCCAGGAGACGCTAGCTTCCTAGACAGTACGTAGTCGGGTGGTCCTATAAAAACATGGTACGGTAGGGTAACTGTAAGCTTCTATAAATCTAATAATGATGGCTTGAGGACTACTATACAAGTGAGTGTCCTGAGAATGCATGGCATTTTGGGGGGGCGGGGGAGCTTCTAGATGATGTCTGCTCTTTTGTTGATTCTGAAATTAATAATATTCTTCAGCTTTTTGTGACGATCAGAAAGGCCACTTGATGTCCTTTGGTCGTGTTTGGATCGCTTATAGGCAGTCCCTCTAGTTGTACGTACTATATACCTATATATATACAGTGTCGTTCCTAATATTCTATGTTCCTAATATTCTATGAATCCTAGGGAAAATGAAAAAATAAGGTCCTAGATAAAATGAAAAAATAGTATATTTTTCCTTCAACTTCCATCAACGTTATCAATCATCTAAAAATCTCTTTCTTGTAAGGTCATCCCTTATCACCTATAAAGAAAAATAAAAAATAAATCACAAAAAACGGCTTTTACGAGCATTATGGGATGCAAAATCATTAATAATAACATCAACATCAATATTTTTAATAAATCTTTCTCAATTAATAATATTGTCAAACCATTCAACATTTCTTGTGACATTGATGGCTTCAAGTAGATTTTTATCAAGTTTAGCTTTGAAAAACTTCTTTCAACTGATGCCACAGTTACATGCACAGTTAAGCAATGGATCATTCGAATAAAAATCTAAAGATTTTATAAACTTAAGAATTTCAATGACAGACATTGGCTCATTTGGCAAAGTCGTTTGCAAAACTTTTAATTCAGAGTAAAAATTATTTAAATCAACATTGGATGAATTACCATGAGAAAATGTGGAGAGAAAATTAATACATGATTCTCTCAACTCTTTATCATCCAATGCCTTTAACCTGTTTGAATCAAACAAAAATTCAAAAAAAAAAATCAAATGCCTTTAATTGCTCAAATCTGTTTTTTAAAGAAGTGATTCTCATCTCTACAACAACAAAAAAACTAATCAACTTTAAATAACTCATCAGCGGATATAATTTCTTTATCCTCATTATTCTCATCAAATTATCTTTTTCTAATAATACGACGCTTTGCAGGATGACTTGGCTCTACACCCATTTTAAGTGTAATACTTTTAACAATCTCCATACTAGTAGTAAAGCCTTCTTCTCTGTACACCTGAAGGTCTGAACTCTGAAGCCACCTCAGACATCGGCAAGCCGGCAAGGACACACCGCACACGTGATAATGATTCGGCAATGAAAATGTCGGCAATTGTTAACTTGATTATCCGAACAAATAAGGCTAAGAATAACAGAAGTTACAGTTTGCCAATGTATATTTTAAAAAGCATGAGAAGGACTGGAAAAATGAAAGAACAAGCAGCACAATGTTGAAGAGTTCTTAACCACTTAGGACAAGATGGGTAGTCTTATGTTTGAAAACCAATATGGAAACACTGATAATACTTTAGGCAATAACTGTTTAGTGTTGCAAATAGTGTCGATGAGGCGATGACTCTGTCTCTATTTACGATCGGCGTAGGCGTTGGCGTCTCTACAGAGTCTGATGGTCGGCATCACAACAAGAAGTCTGACTCTGTCAATGAAGTTTAAGAATGAACCCTGAAGTCTAATGGTCATAAGAATGAAGCCTAAAGGTTGAAGGAACTGAAACATTTGTTCGTTCGTGTAGTAATGTGGAACTGAAAGTCTGAAATGTCCGTTTGTGTGAATAATGTTACTCGATAGTCTATTTTTTTTTCTTCTCTATTATATTATAATTATATATATATATATATATTACATATAATAAAATATATTTCGTTATGGGCCCATTCAGATGTTGGGCCCTAGGCGGCTGCCCTCTGGGCCTACCCTCAGGGACGGCCCTGCCTATATAAGATGTCGACCTTGTGGTTGTGGCTAAAATTGGTCGAGCTCAGTAAATAATGGTTCCACGCTGAACCTTACTAACTAGCAGTTCCATTTGTTTCACACCCGTAGTAGTTTCTTTTTTAAACTGCAATTATATTAGTGAGGGAGAAGAAAATAGTAGCCCATTGTTAAAGATAAATGACCTAATTGCTCTCTTAGAACATTGTTGAGCACTTTGTGTAATTATCTAGTCCTAGTTGTTTAATTCGACTACTTGCTTAGGCTAGAAGTAAGTTACAACTAGGACTAGTATTCTTAGGATCTTAGCTGTATAATTGTACTTAAGCTAGGATTCTACTCTTGTAAACTAATTCCAACTCTTGTAATGGCTACATATATACGCCAACATACATTAATCAATACACATGGATAATTTCTCCATTAACCTCAAATTCTACATGGTATCAGAGCACTTTCGATCTAACAGTGCATGATGGCCAGTGTTACCAAGATTGATTCCACCTCTCCTTACTTCCTAAATACAAGTGATATTCCTGGAGTTAACATCTCAAGAAATCTACTTAATGGAGAGAACTTTCCTACATGGCTCAAAGCCATGACCAATGGCCTCAATGCAAAGAACAAACTCATCTTTGTTGATGGATCCATAGTAAAGTTAAAACATGATCAAGTTCTGCAGCAAGGTTATGAGAAAAACAATTCAATGGTGATCTCCTGGATCTTCAATACATTAGAGCCGAAATTGAAGAGCAGTGTTGCATATGCAGCCACTGCAATAGAGATTTGGAATGTTCTCTCAAGGAGAGATTTGGTCAAGGTAATGCTCCTAGAGTTCATGAAGTAAAAAGAGAAATTTCTCTTCTAATGCTGAACAATATGCCAGTAGTCACATGTTACACAAAATTGAAGGAATTATGGGATGAACTGGCAAACTACAACACTAACCTATCATGCACCTGTGGTGCAACAAGGGAGTTGATTGTTGAACGAGAAAATGAGAAATTGCAAAACTTTCTCATGGGACTCAATGATAATCTAAGTGTCATGAGGTCTCAAATATTAAACATGGAACCTCTACCTACATTAAGCAAGGCATATGATCTAGTGGTGAAGGAAAAAAGACAGAAGAGTGTGGCAAGTGGAAGAGTTGTTCATCAAGAAGCTTCTGCTATGGCAACAAAGTCAACAAAACAAAAGAGGAAAAGAAGAAGACTAGATGTGGTCACTGTGGAAGGCTTGACCACTTCACTGAAGACTGCTTCTCTCTGAAGAGATATCCTGATTGGTGGCAAGGACCAAGGGATAAACCATCAGGGGGAGCGGAGAAGCCCTCTCAAGGCTTTAAAGGAAAGAAGACAACTGGTAATAAGGTTTCTAAACAACAGCAACTAATACATTAGGACTCACTCAAGTGCAGATTAAGCAATTAATTGGGATGCTATCAAGTCAAAACAAGGATAATCAAGCAAATTTTGTTGGTAAAACTTCCTTTAATGAGATTGGTTGGATTATTGATAGTGGTGTAACAGACCACATGACATCTCAGGTGAAACTGTTGTCAAAGGTGCAAAATGCATCCTTAAAACCACCTGTTAAATTGTCAAATGGTAAACAATGAATGTTTAATGCTTTGGTACAGTAGACCTGTTACCAGAAATCAAACAACAGAATAATCTTTGCACACGTACATTCACTTGCAATTTTTTGTCAGTTCGTAGAATTACAAAGGACTTGAACTGTTCTCTTACCTTCTTTCCTAATGCATGTGAATTGCAGGACCTAACCTTGAGGAAAAGGATTGGCAGGGGTGAGTTGAGGAATGGATTGTACTACTTCAGGCAGCCCTACACCTCATTCTCTTCTTCAAGATAAGAAGTCAAGTCTCCAATCATCCGGCATAGACATCTTGGACATGTTCCTTTAAAAAATCTCTCTAGTTTTCCTCAGTTGTCAAATTTAAATTCCAATTATGTTGACTTTTGTTGCGACTCTTGTCATAGAGCCAAACAGACTAGGAATGTCTTTCCTAGACATTCTGGTTTCTCAAACAAGGCATTTGATTTAATTCACATGGATATTTGGGGTCCTTATAAGACTAGTCCTCTATCTGGTTGGAATTACTTTCTGAGTCTAGTGGATGATCATAGCAGGTCCACCTGGACATATTTGTTAAAATATAAATCTGACGCTCATCATCATTTTAAAAATTTCTATGTTATCATCCAAAATCAGTTTCAAGCCCAAATTCTTAAAGTCAGAGCTGACAATGCACCAGAGTTAAGTACTCGTCTTATGCTCACTTTCTTTCAACAAAATGGCTTAGTTTTGCAAACCTCTTTCGCTCAAACCGCTCAATAAAATGGAATTTCTGAAAGAAAATATAGACATCTACTAGAAGTGGCTAGAGCAATATGTTTTCAGACCAATCTTCCAATCAGATTCTGGGGGGAATGCATACTCACTGTCTTATACTTGATAAATCTCATGCCTTTCAAAGGCTTCAAGGTAAAAGTCCCTATAAAATTCTATTTGGGAAGACACCTTCTCTTTCTCACCTTAGAGTGTTTGGTTGCCTTTGTTATGCTCATTCAAAAACCTCGGACAAGTTTGAAGATAGAGCCAAACCATGCATCTTTGTGGGATATCCTGTTGGCCAAAAGGGGTACAAAGTCTATAATCAAGAGTCCAAGAAAATTCAGGTCACCAGAAACCTTGTATTCTATGAAAATAGTTTTCCTTATCTATCTCAAATCACTGAATATGTTTTGCATGAACAAGATATCCCCTATACTATTCCATGTGATTCAACATCTGAAGATGATACCCCAGACTTACCTAATCCTGATAAAATTGAGGATGACAATACATGTTACACCCACCTCGGATGTATGATATTTTTCGATGTAATTTTCCGGAGGTTGATTTTGTAATTTTGTCGGGACTTGGGATATTATGTAATTATGATGCTGATGAATGAATTAAATGTCTCGAGGGGTTATTGGAAGTCCATTTTATGAGATTTTAGTAATTTTTAATGTTTTATGAATCCCATGCCATTTTACCAAAAAAATTGGTTTGGAAGGCAAAATAGTCATTTTAGGAAAATTGACGGAAAATGAACATTGGGCAATCAACAATGGGGCCGGAGGTTTGGGCTCTATTTGAGCCAAAAAATGGGCTTAAGTGGTGAATGGTTATTTACCACAAGACATGGATTAAGTATTTAAGGTTAGGAATTAAATGAATTAAAAAGAAAGCTAAGTGGAATCCATGTCTCATTTGATCAAGGGTGGAAATCCTAAAGAGAATCCAATCTAATGACTAGGAAGTGAGATGGAAGAGGATGATGGGTAGAATTATCTAAAATTTATCTACTTAAAGTAAATATTATTATTACTTGGTAGTAGATAAATACTAAGTAGTAGTAGTAGTAGTAAGAATAGATAAGAAAATACACAAAACTCATATCTCTCTTCCTTCTCAAAACCGCCGATTTTCTTGGTGGATTTCTTGGTGATTTTCATCAAACTTCTTCCATCTTCAAGCTTCTGGTTCAAGATTCATCCAAGGTTTATCAAGGTAAGAGATTTCCTTGATTAATTAGTGAAGTTATTAAGTTGAATCTTGAGAAATAATCTCTCTTTTCTCATTCTTGAAGCCGAAATTGAAGGGGAAGTTTTGCCCAAATTTCTTCATCAATTTATTCCTAAATCCTTAAGGTAAGCTTGAATCCTTAGTGTTTATTAAGTTTATGGTTGATCTCCTCCATGATTCCATGATTTTGTGAAGTTTGGAGGTGATTAAGAAACATGTTCATAAACAACTTTGGATTTGAGTTAAAAGCATGCTTGTATTGTGTTCTTGGGTGTATGTTGAGCATGTTTAATACTTGGGTTGATGGTTGAATCATGAGGGAAGGGTCAGTTTTGGTTGAGGCTGAAAATGAGTATGAATTTTTAGGTTGATGTTGGTTGAATATTTGTGAAGTTATGGTGTTTTGGTGATGTTTATGAACTCCCAAAATGGTTGGTTAAAGTGGAAAATGAAATTTGGATGTTGTATGTTGGAGGCCGAATTTTTGGGTGATGTTCATGATGAATTTTTGGTGGTTAAAGTGTTGATTTATTGGATTAAATGGTGATTTGGTGAAGTAGATAAAGTTAGAAATTGAAAGAAAACAATTTGAAAAAGTTTTGGGTAGAAATGAATGTTGACCGAAAGTTTGGTTGTTGGCCAAAATTAATTATGAATTTTTGGGTAATTTTCATGATTAATTGGAAAAGAATTGAAAAGTGGGAAAAAATTGGAGTTGTCACTTTCTGAAGTTTTAGGGTCAATTTGCACATTTTGTGAAATTTTAGGTATAATTGTGTAATTATGAAAAGTTTAAGTGCAAAATGGTCCCTTTTGGGAAAGTTGTGGAATTTGGAATTTTGGTAAAGTTTTGGGCCACTTTGTAAGTTTCTAAAAAGTTTAGAGATATAAGTGGTAATTATTGATAAGTTACCTTAAGTTAAGAATTTTAGTTGAATAACTAGAAATCTTATGCTTCTGTGAATGTCAGTGTGATTCTGTGTTTCTGGGATTTTCTGCAGGGTTGGAGTTGCTGTAGTTCAGTAGATTTTTCGATATTTCGAGGTCAGGGTTCAACTTGCTTAATATACATTCCGGCATATCATCGTGTATATTAGGCTAGTTGAGGCGACTCCTAGGC
>JBBYHH010011727.1:0-16948 GCA_038382905.1 Daphne laureola
AAGTCATCCGCCGCCTCAGAATAAATACGCTTCCGCACTAATGATTGATGGTTCCAACGGAGCGGTGGTGACATCCACTATGAGTGCCCTAATAAAAGAGACTCAAACAACTATGCAGAAGAACAAAAAAAAGATATGGTACTGATGGCTCATGAAGAGATATAGAAAAAGAAGGACTGGTTTTTAGACTCAGGTTGCTCAAATCACATGAGTGGCAGCAAACATGCATTCACAAGCCTTTATGAAACATTTGAGTATTCAGTAAGGCTCGAGAATAATAGTAGGTTTAGAGTTGCATGCAGAGGAGTAGTTAAGATGATCTATGAAGAGGTCGGGTATATCTTGAATGATGTGTATTATGGTCCTGATCTAAAAAATAATTTGTTCAGTATGGGACAACTGAAATAGAAGGGTTTGAGTATTCTAATACAAGGTGGCCTATGAAAGATATTCCATCCCGAGAAAGGGCAAATAATGAGCATTCAAATAAGCAACAACAAGATGTTTGTTGTTAATCTTGAGCCAACCAGATGTCTATAAACAAGAACATATGATTTAACTTCGCTATGACATAGGAGATTTGGGAATCTCAGCTACACTGACTTGAGAACTCTTCAAAAGAAGGAGATGGTTCAAGGTCTTCCCATGATTCCAGAAGAAACAGAAGTCTGCACTAGCTGCCTTGAAGGAAAACAACACAAAGATCAGATTCCTAAGAAGAGCACATGGAGAGCCCAAACAAAGCTAGAATTGTTACACTCAGACATCTGTGGACCTATCACACCACCTTTAAACTCTGGAAAAAGGTACATTCTATGCATAATTTATGACTTTAGTAGAAAAGCATGGATATTTATGTTGACAGAAAAATCAGAAGCACTATAGCATTTTAAAAGGTTCAAGTTAATGGTTGAAAAGGAAGTTGATCTGCCTATTAAGTGTTTAAGGACAAATAGAGGTCGTGAGTTTATCTCTAAGGATTTCAATAATTTCTGTAAAGATCATGGCATAAAATGACAACTCACTACTCCTTATACACCCAAACAAAATGGAGTAGTTGAGAGGAAAAATAGAATTGTGTTGAACATGGTCAGATCCTTACTATCAGAGAAAGAAATGCCAAGGTTCTTTTGGAGGGAAGCAGCAAATTGGGCCTTCTATCTACTAAACAGGTCACCAACCTCTGCCTTGAAGGATATCACACCACAAGAAGCATGGAGTGGCTCCAAACCCTCAATCAATCATCTCAAGGTCTTTGGCTCACTTGCACATGTACACATACCACAGTCTCAAAGGGGAAAATTAGATAAGAGGAGTTGGATATGTGTGCTTGTAGGTATAACTGAAGAATCAAAGGGGTATAGGTTATTTAATCTCACAACACAAAAGATCATGATCAGTCGTGATTTGGTGTTTGAAGAAGACAATAGTTGGTTCTGGAATGATACATACAAGAACCAGATAACTGTAAAATTAGACTGGAAGTACAGAAGAACAACAAATTGAAGAAAATCATGAAGAGGAAGAAGCAGTTCAAGAACGATTAGAACATGAACCTCAAAATCTTCAAAATGATCAGAATCAGGGATGAAGAGTGAGAAGACAACCCCCTAGATGAATGACTATGTTGATGGTCATGATCTATCTGATCATGAAAGTCTGATGGCACTAGTAACTGCTGCAGGTATAGTGGTAAATATTGATCCAATTTTCTATCATGAAGTGATCAAGTTTAAAGAATGGAAGACAACCATGGAAAATGAGATCTGCTTTATTGAAAACAACAAAACTTGGACCTTAACAGAATTGCCACCAGGAACTAAAGCCATTGGTGTTAAATGTGTCTACAAGACCAAGTATAATGAGCATTGTGAGATCAACAAGTACAAAGCCAGGTTAGTGGCAATGGGTTACTCTTAGAAGGCTGGAATTGATTACAATGAGGTGTATGCTCCAGTAGCAAGGTTGGATACAATAAGGATGGTGATCGCATTGGAAGCACATAAAGGTTAGGTTATTTGGCAGTTGGATGTAAAATATGCATTCCTACATGGGGATCTAATAGAAGAAGTGTATGTCACTCAACCTGAAGGCTTTAAGAAGAAAGGTCAGGAACATCCAGTCTATAGACTTTATAAGGCTATATATGGACTCAAAAAAGCCCCAAGAGCCCAGTTTAGCAGATTGGAAACATACTTCAGTCAAGAAGGATTCAAAAGATGTGAGAGTGAACAAACCTTGTTCACTAAGCACAACAATTCAGGAGGATTAATCATAGTAATTGTATATGTGGATGATCTAATTTGCACAGAGAATGATGCATCTCTCTTACAAGAATTCAAGCACTTTATGAGAAGGTAATTTGACATGTATGTTAAAGATTAAGGACCTAATTGTAATCTATAGATTATTATTGTCCTCATATTGTAACTTACTAGTCCTAGTTGTATTCTGCTGTTTAGTTGCTTAAGCTACAAGTTATATACAACTAGGACTAGCTTAGTTGTACTACTGTAATTAGAGTATGACCTCAAGTCTTGTAATCACATTCCAACTCTTGTAATGGCTGTATATATACATGTCTAATCATATTGATTAATACAATTGAGTAATCACTCATTAAACCCTAAATTCTACATGGTATCATAGGATTTGATCAAACAAAGTGCATGATGGCCAATGCTACTAAAATTGATTCTACCTCTCCCTACTTCTTGAATTCAAGTGACACACTCCTGGAATCAATATTTTAGGATATATGTTGAATGGAGATAATTTCCCTACATGGCTCAAGGCCATTAGCAATTCTCTTAATGAAAAGAATAAGCTTGGCTTTATTGATGGATCAATAGTTAAATCGAAGGATGATCTGGTTCTCCAACAAGCATGAGAGAAGAACAATTCTATGGTGATCTCGTGGATCCTCAATGCTTTGGAACCAGAACTGAAGAGTAGTGTTGCATATGCAACCACTACAGCAAACATCTGGAACGACCTCAAAGAAAGGTTTGGCCAAGGTGATGCTCTAAGAGTTCATGAGTTAAAAAGAGAAATTTCTTTTCTTATGCAGGATAATATGCCAATTGTAACATATTATACAAAACTGAAAGAATTATGGGATGAATTGGAAAATCATAGCACTGTTTTGTCTTACACTTGTGGTGGATTTACTTGTGGTGCAACAAAGGAACTAATTGCAAAAAGGGAAGTGGAGAAGTTACACAAATTTCTCATGCGACTTAATGACAATCTGAGTGTCATTCGGTCTCAAATATTGAACATAGAACCTCTAACAATACTAAGCAAAGCCTATGCTCTAGTGGTAAAGGAGGAAAGGCAGAAAACAGTGGCAAGTGGCAAGGTAGTTCACCAGGAGTCATCTGCTATGGCAACAATATTTAATAAAATAAAAGAAGAGAAGAAGAAGAACAGGTGTGGCCACTATGGGAGGCTAGGTCACTTTACTGAAGACTGCTTTTCCTTGAAGGGGTACCCCGATTGGTGGTAAGGTCCAAGGCATAAACCCTCAGGGGGAGCTGAGAAGACATCGTAAGGCTTCAAAGGCAAGAAGGCAGCTGCCAACAAGGTCTCACAACAACAGAAACCTGAATCAGCACCAACCAACACCTTGTGGCTTACTCAACCACATATTGAACAACTGATTGCAATCTTATCAAGTCAAGTCAAGGACAATCTGGTGCAATAGATCACATGACATAACATGTGGAATTTTGTCTAATGCACAAAAGGAAACCTCAAAGGCACCTGTCAAACTGCTAGATGGTAAAACAGTAAATGTTCACTGCTTTGGCACAGTGAACTCGACACCAGAGATTAAATTATAGAATGCGCTTTGTGTTCGTACATTTACTTGCAATTTGCTGTCAGTTAGCAGAATTACAAAGGATTTAAATTCCTCTCTCACCTTTTTACCTAATGCATGTGTATTACAGGACCTAACCACGAGGAGGAATATTGGTAGGGGTGAATTGAGAAATGGATTGTACTACTTCAAGAAGCCATATACTTCATTATCTACTGCAACTCAAGAAGTGAAGTCACCAATTATCTGGCATATGAGACTTGGACATATCCCTTTAAAAAATCTTTCAAGTCTCTCTCAATTATAAAAATTAGATTCTAATACTGTTGACATTTGTTGTGACTCATGTCATAGAGCCAAACAAACTTGAAATATCTTTCCTGTACATTCTGGTTCTTCAAATAATTTTTTTGATTAAGTTCACATGGATATTTGGGGTCCTTATAAAACTAGCTCTTTGTCTGGTTGCAATTACTTTCTGACTCTTGTAGATGATCACAACATATCTACTTGGACTTATCTGCTAAAACACAAATTTAATGCCCACCATCACTTGAAAAATTTATCTGTCATGATTCAAAATCAGTTCCAAATCAAAATTCTTAAAGTGAGAACTAACAATGCACCAGAACTTAGTGCTAGCCCTATGCTCACCTTCTTTCAGCAGAATGGCATTGTCCTACAAACCTCTTGCCCTAAAACTCCTCAGCGGAATGGAATTGCTGGGAGGAAGCTTAGGCATTTATTAGAAGTGGCCAAAGCAATTAGATTCCAAGCCAACCTCCTAATCAAGTTCTGGGGGGAATGTATTTTTACTGCCTTATATTTGATAAATCTTATGCCATCTCAGAAACTTCAAGGTAAGATCCCTTATAAGATTCTATTCAAAAGAACACCATCTCTTCTTCATTTAAGAGTATTCGGCTGCTTATGCTATGTTCATACCAAAACATCAGATAAATTTGAATATAGAGCCAAGACATGCATCTTTGTGGGATATCCTACTGGCCAAAAAGGGTATAAAGTGTATAATCAAGAATCTAAAAAAATATAGGTCACTAGAGACCTTGTATTTTATGAAAGCAGCTTCCCTTATCTCTCTCAAATTACTGAACCCAATGTTCATGAACATAATGACCCTCCTACTATTTCCTATGAACCAATAAATGAAGAAGACACCATAGAACCATATGATTCTGACCAAGTTGAGCCTAGCAATACAGATCCTCAACCTCAAACTATTCAAGATACTCAGAGGCCACAACGCCAAAGGAGTCTTCCACCACATCTAGCAGATTATGAAATAGGGTTGCCTCAAGTACAACCATCATCATCAAATTCAAACTCGGTTGATCCTACTTCATCAGGTATGGTTTATTCACTAGCACATCACATTACCTATGAGAGATTTAATCTTGTACACATGGCCTTTATTTCTTCAATTATTAAAGAGAAAGACCTAACAACCTATTTACAGGCTAGCAAAGATATAAGATGGAAACATGCCATGAAAAAGGAACTCAATGCTCTTGAATCCAACAAGACTTGGACTCTGGAGCAACTCGCACCAAGCAAGAGACCTATCAACTGCAAATGGATATATAAGGTGAAATACAAGTCAGATGGAAGTGTTGAACATTTTAAGACTAGACTGGTTGCAAAAGGCTTTAGTCAGGTTGAAGGTGTGGATTTCAATGAAACCTTTACACTTGTAGTAAAGCTCATCACAGTTAGATGCTTGTTGTCTGTTGCTGCAGTCAGGAACTGGGAACTCCACCAATTTGATATGCACAATGCATTTTTACAAGGAGACCTTGACAGAGTCCTTTACATGACTCCACCACCTAGACTGGAAGTTGAAGAAGGAAAGGTGTGCAAGCTAAGAAAATAACTATATGGCCTTAAACAAGCCCCCAAACAGTGGTTTTAGAAGCTTTTGAATGCTATTTGAAGTTTGGATTTGTACAATCCACATCAGACCACTCCCTATTTACAAAGAAAGGTGAAAATACTTTTATGGCACTTCTTGTGTATGTTGATGATATCATCTTGGCAGGAAATGATTCTCAATAGATTCAGAAAGTAAAAGACTACCTACATAAGACTTTCCAGATCAAAGATTTGGGAAAGATGAAGTACTTTCTTGGCTTAGAAGCTGCAAGATCATCTAAGGGGATTTTCATTTCTCAAAGGAAGTATATCCTTGATTTATTAGAGGAAACATGTATGACAGACTGCAAACTTGTCAAGTTTCCTATTCAACAGCAACACAAATTGGGAGAACTAGAAGGCAAGCAACTTGAAAACCCTGGCCAATACAAAAGAATGATAGGAAGGCTACTCTATTTAACTATAACACGCCCTTATATTACATATGTGGTCAATTTGCTCAATCAATTCATGAAGGAGCCCTTGAAAGAACAATGGAATGCAGCCTTGAGGGTCCTTAGATATTTAAAAGATTCACCAGGCCAAGGAATCTTGTTCCCAGCAAACAACACACTTTAGTAAGCTGGTTTTTATGATGCAGATTGGGCTAGTTGTCCAAACACTAGAAGGTCTACAACCGGTTATGTGACTAAACTTTGAGAGGCACCTATATCATGGAAGTCTAAGAAGCAACCTACTATCTCAAGGTCTTTAGTAGAGGCAGAATATAGGGCAATGGCTAGTCTTACCAGTGAATTAGTATGGTTGAAGTCACTTCTTGAGGATCTGTCTGTTTATTAGTTACAACCAATGCATATATATTGTGATAACCAAACATCCATACACATTGCCTCTAATTCTGTATTCCATGAGAGAACAAAGAATATTGATTTGGACTGTCATTTTGTGAGAGAAAATATGCAGTCCCAAACCATTAGAGTTGAACATGTGTGCTTCAAGGCTCAATTAGCTTATTTACTCACCAAAGCCCTTGGTAGGGATCAGTTTCAGCTTCTTACTTCCAAGTTGGACATTCTTAATCATCATGCTCCAACTTGAGGAGGGGTGTTAAAGATTAAGGACCTAATTGTACTCTCTAGATTATTATTGTCCTCAGATTGTAACTTACTAGTCCTAGTTGTATTTTGTCGTTTAGTTGCTTAAGCTACAAGTTATATACAACTAGGACTAGCTTAGCTGTACTATTATAATTAGAGTAGGACTCAAGTCTTGTAATCACATTCCAACTCTTATAATGGCTGTATATATACATGCCTAATCATATTGATTAATACAATTGAGTAATCACTCATTAAACCCTAAATTCTACAATGTCAGACCTTGGTAAGATGCATTATTTCATAGGAATAGAAGTTATACAACATAGTAAAGGAATTATTATATGTCAAAGGAAGTATACACTTGAAGTTTTAAAATGGTTTGGAATGGCTGATTGCAATGAGGTAAAGAACCCAATTGTTCCAGGTTGTAAGATGAATAAAGATGCAAAAGGAGAAGAGGTGGATGATAGATTATACAAGTAGCTGGTAGGAAGCCTATTGTACCTCACTGCTACAAGGCCAGACCTGATGTTCATCACTTGTTTACTGAGTAGATTCATGTCAAGACCGATTGAGATGCACATGCAAGTAGTCAAAAGGGCCTTGAGGTATCTAAAGAGGACTAGTGAGTATAGAATAAACTACATTAGAGGAGAAGAAGAGGAGTTAGTTATCTATACAGACACTGACTATGTAGGTGACACAGAGGATATAAAAAGTACAAGTGCTTTTGCTTTTATACTCAATGTTGGAGCAGTAGCTTGGAGTTCGGAAAAATAACCCATTGTGACCCTCTCCACTACAAAAGCAGAGTTTGTTGTTGCAGCAGTTTGTGTTTGTCATGCATTATGGGTTTAGAGAATTTTAAAGGAGCTTGGGAGTAAGATTGAGGGATGTATCACAGTGAGATGTGATAACAGTTCAACAATTAAGCCTTTTAAGAATCCAGTTCTTCATGGAATGAGCAAACACATTGACATTAGGTATCATTTTCTCAGAGATCTTACAAGGGAAGTTAGAATTGAGTTGATTCACTATAATAGTCATGAACAAGTAGTAGATTTGATAACAAAGCCACTGAAACTTGATGCATTCTTGAAGTTGCGTGGACTTCTTGGAGTATGGCTTGTCGTGGAGTAAACTAACTGCCAATTGGAGATAGTTTAAGGGGAGGCATTGTTAGAATAGGTTTTTATTAGTTGCTTGTTAGGTAAGTCAGTTTACTTGATGAGCAAGTCTGGTCAGTTTCGTTAGTAGTTAGCAGTTCTTTACTTCGAGTTCAAGTCCTGTTAGTAGTATGTTTTAGCTTAGGAGTCCTTTTCTTATTATGCAAGGTAAACCTAGTTCTAGTTGGAGTCTTCTTGTGATTAGGCTATAAATACATCAATCAAAGAGTCAGGTGTTGTTGCGCCAAAGTCATCTTCTTCAATAGCTAACACCCGTCACTACCGCTTTGTTCATGTTTTTCTTTAAACGTTAACTTGGTTGATTAGAAAAACTGTATAATGACTTTGACGTACAAATAAAAGTTTATATCCGCAGCTCAGGGCACTGATCACTTCTTCTTACCACCTCTAGTTGCATGGCCAGCCTTGGTTTGAAACAGAGGAGGAAAACGTGACACAAAATTAGCAAATCCTATAACTTGGGTGAATTGAAACTTAGATTACCTTCTTCACTCCCTAAATTCTTTCTTGCGTTCTTCACTCAAACAAAATTATAAGATCTATGCAATAACCAAATCAACAAAATTCATTGATGCAAGCAACGGTCCAAGTACAAGACAACAACTCATGTTAATTCACATACATTTATAAACCGCCATCACCCTTTCAAACTTTTTAACCCCTCTCAGCCCCTCCCACCTGAATGGCATCGGCAACCCAAATCTGCCTCCGTTCACCGCGTCTCCGCACTACGTCGCCGATTGGCCTCCTTGCGACAGCGCTGCTCAGGGCTGGAGGCTGAGTCCTATGCGCTCAACCTTGCCTTCAAGCCTTTAACTTTTTTTTTTTGGTTGTTCATTTAACCCTATTTTATACTTTTAAACTTTGGCTCTAAAAATACTTTAAATCTATCCCAATAAGTCATTGAGCTGTTAAATAATTAACAATGTTAACATCACATAGGGCTAGTTGTTGAGTTAGAGGACTGAAATGTCGGGAATTACATAGTTGAGGATTGAGTCAGAAAAAATTATAATGCAAGGACTAAAGCGTGAGAGCCACTATAATTCACATGGAGTCAAAATGAACAAAATTTTGCTACAACCCGGGGTGGAGGGAACTCCTCCTTCCGGTATACGTGGCATGGCGTTATTGGTTGCTGACACCCTAATTAATTACGGATTGTTACACCCCATAATAAATAGTGGCAGCCCCGTAATTAATAGTGGTAACATGAACCAATAACGTCATGCGACGTATGAAGGAAAGAGGAGTTCCCTCTACCCCGGATTGGAGCAAAATTGTGTTCAAAATACAATATATCCTATTATAATATGTTGGACAATCTTTCTTTTGTATTTTTTTTTTTTTGAACAAGGACTCATTTTATCAATGATAACTCATTACAAAACAAGTCGAGCACGGCCAAAGAAAGCACCTAAGATAGGCATAACTAAACCAACCCTTAGAAGGGGACACTTCCATCCTAGTTGTATCACTATGGAAAACTAAAACCACAATTCCTAGGTTCCCTTTATGTGGCCTCAAAAGACTAAGCAAATTCATGACGATGGTCATAACCACTATGACGGTAACAAAATATGGTATCACGCTTCCAGTACCCCTGATCGTCCAATAACTAAATGGTACCAACGCACCATAGTGGGCGAAAGGGAGCACTAGCCTCAGTAATAGTAGTAACCACACTAACACACCCAAGCATGCAATAACAGGAAAGTGCAACAAACAACGACAAAGCAAAGGTGAAAAAAAACAAAAACCAGAACAAACCTACGTAAAAATAAAAGAGGGTCCACAAAATATTAGCTAACGAATTATCAACTAAACTAAAATTGACCCTCTCACAGAGTAACAGACAGGACGTCATGGCACGCTCGCCGTCCGGGAGTCCCTCGACGACGCATCCAACATGACAAAACCGGTGCCAGGCGGAGGCTCGCTAGAGAAGCCAACCTCCAAGGAACGAGCCCGGTGCACCCAGCCATCGCCGCCGATTGAATAGAGGCGCCACCGAGAGACAGTATCTACGATGCTGCCGGAAAGCGACGATGACCAAAGCCCCAACGGAGATCCGGTGAATGCTGACACACCCGACTTCGAAAGAACCGCACCAAAGCCGACATTGGAGATCCCAATCGGATACGACTCCAGCAGAGGCCCTCATGCCGGAACCTGCAAAAAAGGCCCAGCAACCACGAACCCTGTTTCGGCAAGGCGGTAGCGCGAGGAAGGAGCCCGAACCTGTCGGGAGAACGCCAATCTTCATCACCACCAAGCCGGCAGCGGCACCACTAGGTCAAAACCCTAGGAGGAGTCATTCACGAAAAAAATTAGGGAAGAACATTTTTATTTACCCTTTCTTTTGTCTTCATATGCATGGTGGAAATTTCAACTCTGTTGGTGTTTCCTATTCTATAATACATTTTCATTTCTATTAAAAAAATGATGGTAATAGTTGTCTTGATCAAACAAAATCGTCCCTATAATACTTGTTCCGCCGTATCATTCTTACAGTTAAACATTACTAGACATGAAGGTAATAGATTAATCAAGACAAATCACATAGTTTAGACCAACAAGCGTATTCGGTTCCCTAGAACAATGTTCTAACAAGAACATTTCAGCACAATGAAGCTGCAGATAATTCCATACTATGGCATATGTTGTACACTTAATTTGTCTCCAAACCAACTCTCCAGTGAATAAAATATTCTTTTTCCTTATATTAATGTCTTACCTTTCAGAAAAATTAAAAAACAAACTCAATTTGCATCAAACATGGCAAAGATATTCTCCAACTCTCTTCTCAATTGTTTGACAATCTTTTGTATTTTGGTCATTGTATTTTCGAATCATGGTCAGTTTTCATGTTCATGTTCACATATATATTCAATATATGGATATATACTAGTATTAGTTCAATTCCCAACTTAGTTAATATGATCTAAGGGTATAATGTTGATCTAATTGTTGTATGTGTAGGAAGAAGAACAAATGGGTGTGATGATGACGATGTGTGGTCTGAAACTGAGCTTTCTTTTTCACCTTGTGACAATAGTAATCTTGAGCAGCTATATAATTGTGGTTTTGCTTGTCGGCAACAACATATGGGTGTTGGAGCATGCATCAATGATAACTGTATGTGTTGTGCCATGATGAATCCAACTGGTTCTGTCGATAGCCGGGGCTATAACTTGCCATGTATGGAAAGTTTTGATGAAGATCACCAAAAATGTAATGAAAGCTGCTACAAACAAGGTGCTAACTATGGAGCATGTGTCGAAGGTTCTTGCCTATGCACCGGCATTCCTGCAAAATAATCAGGAGGATACATAGGGTTTACCCTAGCATTTTGTGGGAAAACAGAAGAAGAAGAAGAAGAAGAAGAAGAGGTACATTCTTTCCAGGTTTAATTTGTGCTCATTTTTCTTTTGTTCATTTTTCAAAATTGGGCCCTTAAATCTTTTAGTTGATCATGTTGAGGTTAAGAAAATATTAGGGTCTGTTTAATTATGAATTGTTCATTCCTTTCTAGAAGTTTGGATGTATAATTAATTATTTAGAGATGGAAAATCTTATTTTTCAAATTTTAGAGAATTTGAGTATTTTGAAGTTCCTCATCTTAATACTCCAAATCCTAAGCAATTAGTTATACATCTAAATCCTTACAAAGGAAATTTCGATAGAAAAGTTCCCTAATTAAATGGACCTTAGGTCTTCTTTGCTTATATTGTGACTCTTTTCTAAATTGGTCGTTACATTTTGTTGGAATAATCCTTACTAGCAAAGGTCATTTGTTGCTTGTTAATTCTCCAATATTTTACCATGTTA
This sequence comes from Daphne laureola, assembly GCA_038382905.1. Classification (NCBI taxonomy): domain Eukaryota; kingdom Viridiplantae; phylum Streptophyta; class Magnoliopsida; order Malvales; family Thymelaeaceae; genus Daphne; species Daphne laureola. The sequence goes on from JBBYHH010011727.1 coordinate 11,832, forward strand.
CTCTTTTGTTAGACATGTTTATCTTTTGTAAGGCTATAAGCCAAGCTGTTTATCAATAAAAGTGTTTCATTTTCATCTGGGTTGTTTGCTTATGTCTGTACGCAACTCACAAAACAGTGCCAATCAAGGCAAGTAGCAGTGCATCTAAAAAAGTCCAACTAACAATACATTAATGAAGTTGAAGAAAGTTTGAGAAGATGTGGTCTATGAAATCCAAGTGTGAAGACATCGTTCATCAGGCTTGGAATGATGGGTCTTTGCACTCTGATCGCTTGGGTTAATGTCGGAGGCGGCTCGCCCACCGGCACATGAAGAAATTCTAGGACTTCCTAAACAGATACTCTCATCATCTCTTTTTAATAGTTACGTTATTTCTTTTGCAGCCTCTAATCTATGAATTTGTCTCTAGTTTCTAAAAAAAAAAAATCAGATTTTTTTAAAAATTTCTTGTAAGTAAAAAATTAAGTCAAATAAAATATCAAAAGTCAAACGTAACTATTAAAAAGGGACAGAGGGAGTATTACCGAAGGAATCTCAGTTGGTTACTCCGGATGGTCAGATAGATGAGGCTGGTTTGGTAGAGCTGGAGGTGCTTGAGACCAAGCTTCATGATCTACTTGACAAGAAAGAGTTATACTAGAGTCAGTAGTCGCGCTAGTTGTAGTTACAAGAGGGTGATCGTAATATTAAGTTCTTCCATCGTTCAACTACAGATCGGAAACAATGGAATCTGATATGCAAGTTAAAATCTAGTTCTAGCTCTCTTATTTCCCGATCGGAGGACATTCAACAAGAAGCGAAGTGGATTTTCCAAGACTTACATTTGACTGTTGAAGTCACTCGAACAAAGGAGGTTTCAATTTTGATCACCCTACGTGATAAGTGTGGGGCACTAACGAGATAACACACCAACAAGCCCGCATATGAGGCGATGCCTCGTATAGCAAGGACACAACATCACTACACAAATCCGTTTATAATTAATGAAAGGCACACGTCATTATTTATTACGTCACAATCCGGGTCAACAGATCCCCCTAACGCCTATAACGGCTACCTTCACAAACATAGCCACCTTAATGGCATAATCCCACCGATTAAGCCCTCCTTGATGGGCTCTAGCACCACTCTATTTAAAGGGTGGTTTCCGACAAACAAACGGTACGAACTACACACACACACACTCTCCCTCATTTGTCTCTGCCTGATTTGTTTACTTGTCTCATTTTGCAGGCCGTATGTTCCTCCCTCTCTCTTGGCACACTTGGGCTCTGGATTGGTAGTTCACCTATCAATTTGGCACCGTGTGCCGGAAACGTGAACCCACGACCACACCTTTTTTCTTTGGATTTTTTCTTCTCCAATCATCACGATGGCGAAAACAAGAAAGAATACCAGCAACGCCAACAACGTTAACGAAAATCAGGATAACCCCCTCCATATGGAGGACGCCCAATCCAGTTCTTCTAAGTCTCCCCCTCCAAACAATGGAACACTGGAGAACCAACAACCCGTTATTCCCGTCTCCGGAACAAGTGTTGCCCAACCCGTTATCATCGATTTGGCTCAGATGAACCTCATACAGGCCAACATTCTGAAAGATATGCAGGCCTTGATGGTCCAGACCATCCGGGCCGAACTCAACAAGAACTGAGGCCACTCCAACGTGGACGCCGAGGGAAACTTCTAAAATCATCACAACTCCAACTGCCAGGACATTTCTAATGGCAAAAACATCAACGTAGACGACCTCATTCGTCATATCAACCTCATCGAGGAGCAGGTTGAAACACCTAATCAAGCATTCAATGACATCGAGGTACTTTTGACACAGCCATTCACTGCAGATGTTCTCTCCACCAAGGCACCACAGAGGTTCAAAATGCGCATAATAGACAGTTACAATGGGTTTTCATACCCAATTTACCATCTAAGATTCTACATCTCACATATGGAGATAGCACGGGAAAACGACCCAATCTTGTGCAAAGCTTTCACCTCTACACTTAAGGGCGCAACTTCTACCTGATTTGGAACTCTACGAGGCAAAAAATTCACAAATTTTTAATCTTTGGCAACAGCTTTCCTCCGACACTTCATGGGGTCTCTACCACCCCCTAAAACAGACCATCTCTCGATGGTTCGCCAGTAGAAATAGGATTCGTTACGAGACTACGTACAACGCTTCTAATCTGAATCTGTCCAAGTTCAGTGCCTGACACCCGATATGCAACTTTTGGCCATCACTCAAGGCCTACAGCGAGAAACTCGCCTCGCCTACAATATCAACGGGAACCTTGTCACAACAATAGCGGAATTCATGGATCGAGCCACTAAATTCATGAATTCTGAAGAAATACCTTTCAAAGGTCTTCTCTTTCTTCTTTGGACAAGGCCAAGAAATACGACAAAGGCTTTGGCTCCAACAAGCCTTCGTTCTCCTCCTCTTTTTTGAGGACCCTCGATCTACACCCTCCACTTCGGGAAATAAGGACTAACATCCTCCTGATGCTGGAAAAACACAATAAAATGCTCAAATGGCCAGTACCTATCCAATACAAGTCCATGAGGGGCTTCGATAAATTTTGCAATTACCACAAAGATCGTGGAAATGACACAGAGGGATGCTAGAAACTCAAACACCTTGTGGAAGACATAATTAACGATGGTAAGCTGAAGGAATACCTTATCCAACCATTAGACCACACCTCTGACATGCCAAGGGCCTGGAAATGGGAGGATGACACTGACAATAGAGACAAACATCATCATCGACACAATAGCCCTTGACGCAATGGTAGCCCTCGTCGACAGGCTCTTCCACCACCCCAGCTCATGATACAATACAAATGTTGATCAAGTCAGAGGGATCAGCCACCAGAAAGTGGTATGCTCGTGAGATACTACACCTCGAGCATAAATAAGAAAATGTGATTATTTGCCCAGATGGCTCCAAGGTATCGTACCCTCATTCTGACCCTCTCTTAATCACGGCTCGCATCTATGGATGGGGCACGACTGGTGTTTACATCGAAACTAGGGCTAACACCAGTCTCATCTTCAAATATATGCTAGACAAACTTAAGGTCCCACTCTCGCAGGTCCGGCACAATTCTGCCACTCCATCATGGCTGAATTCCTAGTCCTTGACTTACCATCTACCTTCAATGCTATCATTGGCTGACCCAGCCAAGTGGAATTCAACATGCGTTGTGATATACGCTCTCTCACAATCACCTTTGAGACCCCACGAGGTGATACATTTATATACGCACCACAGTAGCCCGCCAGGACTAACTACGTGGCCACACTCAGTATGAGCATCAACCCTCATTGCCTCAATGATGTCAATGACCCAATGAAAGAAGATAACGAGCCACGCCTCAGTGATATTACTGACGAGGTCGAAGTTGTCCCATAGAAAAAAGACCAAATAACTATTTGGTACCCTGAACTATTACTTCTGGCCAATTAAGGGCCTAGACTAAAATTAGAGTAAGGATGGCCTCAAACTATTACTTTTGGGTAAAGAAGGGCCTTGACCCTATTGACTTGGGCCAAGTCAACGGGGTCAACGCCCTTCTTTGCCCAGAAGTAATAGTTCGAGGCCCTCCTTGCTTCAATTTTAGTCTAGGCCTTTAGTTGCCCCTCGAGTAATAGTTCAGGGTACCAAATAACTATTTGGCCGGGAAAAAAATCAAAGTAAGAAAAGACCTCAAACCGACACAGAAGGACAAACTAATACACCTCCTCAAAACACACCTCAACGTTTTCACCTGGGAACTCAAGAATCCTCCAGGAGTTGACCCATCGGTCATAACACTCAAGAAAATGCTTGATGCTAGCATAATAAAAGAAGTTAAGTACTCGAACTGGCTTGCTAACATTGTACTTGCTGATAAAAATAATGGGGATTGGCGAATATGCGTCGAATTTACAAGTCTTAATGTACATTGTCCAAAAGACCACTATCCACTTCTTGTAATCAATCAATTGGTCGATGCAACATCCAAACACAAATACTTGTCATTCCTCGATGCCAAAAGTTGGTACTATCAAACTTACATGGACCCTGATGATGCAATCAAAATAGTCTTCACAATGAGAGATGTTTATTATTATGTCAGAATGCCCTTTGGCCTAAAAAATGGGGGACAACATTCCAACGACTCATGAATGAAGTATTCACCCATCATATGGGACGTGACCTCGAATCCTACGTCGATGACACCATAGTCAAAAGCATGACATTTGAGGATCACCTCCTCGACCTGGAAGAAACTTTCCAGTCACTTCGATGATACAACATGAGGTTGAATCCTAACAAATGTTTCTTCTTTGTCAGAGCTAGAAAATTTCTGGGTTACATGATCTCTGAAAGGGGAATCAACGCTAACCTCAAAAAAATCAAGCCAATCACGGACATGCCCCCACCTCAATCAGTTAAGGAAGTCCAGCAACTAACTGGCATGCTCGCATCACTAAGCAGATTTATCTCCAAACTGGGTGATAAATGCAAGCCATTCTTTGGGAAAATACGAAAAAAGAAGACATTTCACTGGACACCCGAGTGTAAATAATCATTCGAGAAAATAAAGACACACCTCCACGAGCTACCAACATTAAAATGCCCTCAACCAGGAGATGAGCTCGTAATATATCTGGCGACCACCAACGACACTATCTCATCAGTCCTTATGAAAGAGGAAGATGACAAATATTTTTCAGTTTACTACACCAGTCACACTCTACGAGGCGCATAAGCCAACTACCTACCATTGGAAAAGACAATCTTCGCCCTCGTAACAGCAAGAAGAAAACTTCGGTCCTACTTTCAGGCCCACACAATAAAGGTTTGTACGGACCTACCTATCAAAGACATCTTAAGGTGACCCGAACACTCTGGTCGACTGGCTAGGTGGTGTGTTGAGCTCAGTGGTTATGACATCCACTATGAACCACAATGAGCCATAAAGGCCCAAGCCTTGGCCGACCTTGTTGCGGAGCTTTTGATTTATCCCCTCGAGCAGAGACCATCGATGTCACCACCGCTCCGTTGGAACCATCAATCATTAGTGCGGAAGCGTATTTATTCTGAGGCGGCGGATGACTTAAGT